>JAVJIF010016017.1:0-100982 GCA_038442645.1 Agave tequilana | reverse complement strand
TACACTTAATGCAACCAACGAGTGTAGTCGAATTCCCGGTGAAGGGCTCTGGACTAACTCCTCTTGATTCCTCTGAATAAGAGTTGAGGCGCTATGAAGCTCTCGTGGTTAAGCACAAGTGAGGCACACACAAACAAGCCAAGTTATAACGAATGTATGACAATATGAATGATGCAAGGCACAATATAAAGAGAAAGAGTAAGAGTCAATCGATCAAACGCAAACACACGAATATGTTTTGAGGTTCGAGCACACAGCTCTACATCCCCGCCTTCACAAGAAGGATTCTAATCCACTTGTCCACACAGGACTCCACATAGGGAACCTTCACTGAGAATTTGGGGCAAATACAATATGGAGTACACAACTCCTCTCTCAACCAAAACAACCTATCACTAGAGGCTAGGCATAAAAGCCACAATAAACACCACCTCACACAAGAGGGGTAGGCACTTAGCCAATACAAATCAATCACTTCACACTGAGGGATTCAACCACAAAAACTCCACCTCACAGAGGAAGCCAAACACAATCTCCACCTCTCACTAGAGAGAGCCAACCACCTCTCCAAAATCAACCTCTACACAAGAGGGATAAAACAAGTAAGGAGGGTTACAACTTGGTGGTATATCTCAACCACAAACTAATTTTCCCACAAATAAAAGATCCTATAGATATGATAGCATGGAAAACAAAGTGTTTGATCAAAGAAAATCACTTGGGAAAACTCACCAAATAGATATAGAATTTTAGACCAAAAACCAATTCCCAAAAGACTATTTTCTTTGAAATAAAAAACACTTTAAAAAAAAATAGAAAATAGAGAATAGAATTTGAACTCAAAACTTTTAGCTTAAAACACTTTGAAAGGATCTGAAATTTTCATCTATAAAAATCTGAAGAAAACCTCTCTCAAATGGGGTATTTATAACCCAAAAGGAATCTGCCCGTTGGCAGCAGACTAGGCCAGAATTGGCCTTCCGGTCGACCAGCCGGTCGGACCGGCCAACGGTCAAATTGCTTACCGTTGAGCCTTCTGGTCGACCGCCCGGTCGACCGGGCTCTGAACCAGAGAGCAACGGCTCTCTGACACGGTAGACCGCCCAGTCGACCGGGGCAACCGAGAGTGGGTTGCCTTCAGTCGGTCGACCGTTGCGGTCGACCGGCCAAGTGGACACGGCCAAGTGCACACATCCTTGTGCACGCCCTCCGGTCGACCGGCTCCTGGTTCGATCGACTGGACGAGGCAACCGCCAGAGCCTGGCAGAATTAATTTTGAGACTGAAAAAACTTAGTTTTATTATCCTATTAAATCCCATAAAACCTCTAAAAATCTACAAATATAAGTTCAGTATAATACATTGATATACAAATATGTGTGAAAAATTTCAAACACAAATTTCAAACTTTTAAACCATTTTTGTGACTTAGAAATTTTACTGAAAACCAAAAACTGTATTTTCTAAAACTTGGATTTTCAAATAGAAATCCGATTTTTCAAACTCATTTAAATACAAAAACATGTTATTTAAACAACTTGAAGCATTTTGTATATGGATATATTCCAATATACATGAAACTATATATATATCCATATTTTTGATATTAAATCCGAAAATATGTTTTGTTAAAAACACAAAACTCCAAAACATATGAATAGGCATATCAAAATAAGTTTGTCTAAGATATGAAGCATACATGTATATAAACACATCTAATATACATAAAACAATGTAAACTTGTTTTGATTCTATCTATTCATGAAAATCAAGATCGGTTAAACCAAAAATCGAAAACCAATAAACATGAAAACTTAAACAAGTGTGTGTGTTGTGAACTTGAGCATATCACATATCTAGTCTTTACAAATGGATCTAAAATAAAATCTAAACTATGTACCGAAGTCTACTAACGAACTCCGTCTTCAAGCCGACTCGATCCAAACCGTGATCCACCGAGCTTGACTCCAGCGAGTGCTAGATATGACTTTTGTCGCTGGGCTCTTGAATCACCATGAGAGAAGCTCCAAAACTCCTTGTTGAAGCTAATCACCTACTAAATATCTTGGTTAGTATCTGAAACTAAACATCACAAAATTATTAGTAAACATAACTACATGAGTTAATCATCATCAAAGCTAGAGTGGAAGGCCTCTGAGCCAACAGTTTTCACTTTATGACTCCAATGAGTCTAACTTTATGACTAATATTAATTGAAAGTGCACCCAGAAGGAGTGAATAGGTGTACTAGCTAATCTAAAAAAAATGATGCGAAATTAAAACTTAATTACAAACACACTATGTGTAACCAAGAGTGAGCCCCAATTCTCCGTGAAGAGCTCTGAAACTACTCCTCTAACTTCCTCTAGACTAAAAGTTGAGGTGCTTAATAAGCTCGCTTGGTTGAATACAAGCGTTGGCACACACAAACTATATTTAGCATATAATATGAATAATGTAAAGCAATGCAAGATATAAAGAGAGATAAAGTTGAGAGATAGTGGATCAAATACAAACTCCAAGATATGTTTTAAGGTTGAGCCACTGCTCTATGTCCCTACCTTCACACAGAAGGATTTTCACTTTGTTCACACGGGACCTTCCACAAAAGGACATCCACTGAGAAATTTACAACTCAACACTTGGAGTACACAATTCCTTTCTCAACACAAACCTCTACACAAGAGGTGGCACTAAGCCAAGCACAAAGTAAAGAAAATATACTTGGTATTTACAAAGATCACAAAGAATCTCTCTTGGTAATCATGAACGATCACAATCAAATTTTCTCACAAAAACAAAGATCCTAAAGATAGGATTAAATGATTGGCTTAAGTTGTCGGTCGACCGGTCATTCGACCGCCCCAAAACAAACTGTCTGTCGGTCGACTGCCGGGTCGATCAAGGCCAGAACTAGAAAGTAAACTTTATGGTCGGTCGACCGTAAGATCGACCTGGCCAGATCCAGAGATCAAGCTCTCTGAATCGGTCAACCATTTAGTCGACCTGCCCATAGGCCAAGGCAGTGTGCACATTTTGTGCACATCGATCGACCGCTCGGTCGACTGAGATCTGGTCCGGTCGACCGCCAGTGGTCTCAGGCTGGATTTTGGGTTTGAAAACTTGGTCTTTTTAATACCTATAAAATCTCATAAAATCACATAAAATATATAAAAATAAGTTCTTATAAATATTTGAAGAACAAATATGTGTGACTAAAATTCAACACATATTTCAAACAATTTGAACTATTTTTGTGACATAGAATTTAACTTTAACCGGAACTGTTTTTTCATAAATTAAACTTTGAAATGAAAAATCGATTTCTCCTAAACTAGTATAGATACAAAAAAATGATATTTAAACTCAATTTGAGGCATAGAGTGTATGAATAGAATTCAATATACATATAAATGATATATCTATATTTTTGACAATAATTCAAAACTAAGTTTTGTTAAAAATAAAACACCATAAGCTGGATATACATCAAAATAAGTTATTAGATATTATGAATCATCAATTTATATAGAAGAATCTAACATACATAAAACCATGTAAACTTCTTTTGATTCTATCTATTGATAAAAACTAAATATATATTCTTGAAAATTCACAACAGTAAACAAAACCAAAATAATTTTAACTTGTATTGAGCATATTAAGACTAAGCTATCCTTACACAAGATCTAAACTAAAATGAAACTAAATAAATCGAGGCCTTCTTGTCGATCTTCATCATCAAGACGACTCGATCTAAATGAGCTTGACTCCAAATTGAGTGCTAGATGCGATCTGGACGCGCGAGCTCTTGGATCATAATATGTTAGCTTCAAAACTGGCTTTGAATTCTTTATTGAAGTTAAAACACCTACAAAGATCTTGATCAATAACTGAAACTATATAAACACAAGATCATCAATAAACTAACCCTTATAAGTTTAATCATCATCAAACTAAGGTGAAAGCCTCTAAGCCAACACTATCTTTCTTTCTTCAAGTTCCCTTCTTGGGTCATTAAGAAAATTGCCTTTGGAGAGGCAACAAAATAGGCCGGATGTAGCGAGGGCATTTTTTTTCCTTTCATCACTTTGTCAACTGGGACATTTTTTGTCTTTCCAACTCTGAAGGGGGTCTAGGTGTTCTCATCAGAAAATTTTCAATGCCTCTGTTCTTTGTAAATGGTTGTAAAAAGCTCTTCTGAAAGATAATTTGTTTGGCAAAATCCTCTCTTTTATATACCCTAATTACTCCAAGCCTCTTCAATCTTGTTTAGATGAGAGTTTCTAATTCCAATTTTTGAAATAATATCTTGTCAATTAAGGACCCTTCTGGCATAATATTACATTAAAAATGGGTAATGTCCCTCATTTAGGTTCAGCTTGATACACTATCAAGTCTTTATATCCTCTTCTTGTCGACCTTGCTATGAATGTCAACTCACTTACTAGAGAGCAGGGACACTTTAGGACTGGGAATGGTTTTGGCAGTTGTTAACAAGAAGGGCTTCGGCTGACTTTGTTTTAGAGAAACAAATACTTCACCAGTCCTTAGTTCTATTTATCTAGTGCTTCACACAGCTGGTCTTCCTTTAATGTAGTCTCCACACTCTAGCGGATACATTGTTAACTCATGCTATAAGTGTAATTTCAAGAATTTGAAGATTGTACTAACCTATAAATTAATCTACTATTGAGTTTTGTTATTAGTGTTTGTCTTATACAGGATAAGACATACTAATTGGGAGAGGATGGATTAAGCAAAATTTTCACATTAATATGGAGGATAAAAAGACATTGAAGCTTCACAATATCAAGTCAATTCAAACTTAGATCAAGGTGTCCAAAAGTTGTTAATCAAAGAAAACTACTCCACAACAAGGATATCAAGCTTTGCAAGGACCGTTTGGAGTAAAAAAAGAACCGAGTTTCAACTTTACATTTATAAAAAACATGTAAGTAATTAAAGAATAATTTAATTTCCTTCACATATCCCACATAGAAATTCACAGCAATTAAAATTTCTATCATCTTAATAGAATTTTAGAGTAGAATCCCCACTCTACCTCTTTCTAATATCCTATCAGCACTTTTAGTGATAGAATATAAAGAGAGCTCATCTTAATTAAATAGTCTTTGTTACTTATTTATCTTATTTGATAACCAGTCTGATCTTTGTCCTTCTCTCTCATGTTTTAATGAAGAGAAATATTTAATCATTATTTATTAACTAGTCTCTTCCATCTTATCCTTTGGACATGTGTTGTGCCTGTCATGTCACTTCTCTGCCCATGTGAGTAGTGACATGTTGTCAACTATGATCTCTAGTGAGATGCACTCTCTCTTTCTTATTTTTTTCTTAGGCAGTACAAGGATTATTATTCTTTATTTATCAACAAAGTGAATATTTTCACTTGCCCATTTCTTGGCTGGCACAGCACACTTCTCATCACCTCTTTCAGCCAAGTCTTTTCTCAGCTGCACATTTTCCAGCTGCAACAGTACTTCATATTGTCTTTATCCTGTTATGGTTAAGAGTGGAAGTGAGGAAGTGGTGAGGAAGTGAAGAAGTAGTAATAGTTCCCTTTAAAATTTAAGAATTGATTAGTAAATTTTTCGGTATTTGAATAATATTGGGAAGTGTGGTTTAAAAAATGTTATATCTTTTCTGGTTTGGATGGTAATGTAAAAGTGAAAGTGGAAAAGTTGACCACAAAGTTGACTGCAAAATAATATTAAAATAAAATTAATTAAGAAAAATAAAATTTGGACTGTAATTAGAATGCAGGTGAGATTTACATGAGCAAAAAATTAACTGTTTTGCGCTGCAACTTATTATAGATGAGATTTACATGACCACAAAATTAACTGTAGTACTCTGAAAGTGAGGAAATGGTTATGTAAAAGAGAAAAGAGAAAAGGAAAAACACTTTTTTTTTTCCTTTTCCGATGTTTGAATGAACGGCGGAAATGAGAAAAGACACTTCCCACTTTCTCACTTCCACCCAATTCCTTGAATCCAAACAGCCAAAAGAAATAGAAGTCCCTCTCTTTCTTTCCCTTTCTTCAGCTGTTGCTGTACTATCCCCTTTCCCCATCTTCTCAAGCAGTCGCAGCCGTTAATGCCACAGATTTTCTTGAGCTACACTCAATCTTTCTTGCAGCGAGGATGAAATACACAACGGGCAGAAAACTTTTTCTTCTCTAATGGCTAGGTCTCTAAATCTTGTTTGCCTTGTTCTTTAAATTTAGATCAGAGATCACAATTCAAAAAAGAGAGTAAGAATAGAATAAGAAAACTAAAAAAATAAATAATAGAGTAAGATTTAATTTTCAATCTGAGAGAAGTGATTGAGTTACAACCTTCATCAATTCTTCACCAACTTCTCAATTAAAGAAGTATCAAACCATTCAAGTTTTCATCAAAGCTTCTTTATTCACTTCATTTATTTCTCTATTTTAGAGAATCTTGGGCCAAAATGTTCAATTATTTCTAATTCTCTCTATTTACTTCTTTATATCAAAAGATCTAATATATTAAAAATAATTATTTATTACTCTTTGATTATATAAAGCCTTATTGTGTATATTTTATTTGATTTTAGATATTATACTAATTGATTCTCATTCTTGTTTTAGAAAACAAATTATCTAGTAAACGTTGTGTTCTCTCTTGATGTAAGGAGAAAAGAACAACTCCGAGTAGGACGTTGGCGGATGTATACTCTGCGAAGAGGAGTAGAAGTATAAGCTCAGGTGTAAATATTGACAGTGTAATCACTTGCTCAGGAAGAGGCGAATAGTAAATTTTAAATCCTAGAGAATAGGTATCTAGGTGGTAGACGTAGAGAGATTTCTCGAACCACCCTAAAATCATCGTGTTCCTTTCTCTTACACTTTATCTTCCTACTATAATTGTTGCAATAATTGTTAAATTGTGTTTAAGTTATTATTACACCGATATTCATTCTACCAGTCATTTCTAGTATAAATATTGATCTTGTCAGTTATTTTACTATTCTGACAGTGAATTTACTAATAGAAATTACATCCTGCCAGTTACTTTTTGATTTTACTAGTCGCAGTTTGATTCTGCTAGTCTCAGTTTGATGTTACTAGCTGAACTGGCATTCTTCCAAGATATCAATGTTTTGGGAAAAGTTTAATTAGACATTAATTTTCGTTTTAACTCTGTTCACCCCCCTCAGGGTCCAACAATAAGTTCTTGAATTGTAGGGGTGTTTTTTCCTTGGAAATTGAGTCGAGCAAATAGTCTCACATCGACTAGACATGAGAATGATCTTGGGTTTATAAAAATTTGGGCTACTCCATCTAACAGACTAGTCTTTTGGATGGTGCCCCAAGTTCTTACAAATGGTATCATAGTCATACCCCAAACTTAGCTATATATATGGGTGATGTTTGATTCCCTCAGGGCGCAGCGTAAGGCGCAGTGGGCCCCTGTTAATCTGAATTTATAAAGATTAAGCTCTCGAGGGAGGTAACCATGCTCCAGGTGTTCATGTAAGACGTGATGTCTCCAACGCAGTAAAGAGGAGTGCTCCTGGTGCTTCATGTAAAATGTGTTGTTACCCAACGCAGTGAAGAGAAGTGACCTTGATGAGCACATGATCTTCTTGAATAAAGAGTGAGAAGATCGGCTTGCAGAGAGGCCCAGACTCTTTATTTAAGGGGGGATAAAACTTGTTCGATTCTCAAGGTGTAAAAAGGCGCAATAAAGTCCCTGTAGAGCTAGTTGAGCTCTCGATATTGGCAGTATGAGTCCTACCTCTCGTAGGACGTATCCTGCAAATGCGGTGAAGAGGAGCGGCTGCAAATTGTGCTTCACATGCGGCGTGCGATCACTAACGCAGTGAAGAGAATCTCGATGGAGCATATGTCTTTCAGGTGTGAAGATGATCATTCAGGTCTAAAGATGAACTTGCAGGGAGACTCTTTATTCGAAGGGGATTGTTAGAAATTTAGGTCAACAAATAGTCTCACATCAACAGACTATTTGTTGATGTGAATTTAGGGATGGTCTTGACTTGATAAGAATTTGGGCTACTCCACCTAACAGACTAATTTTTTTTGGAATGGTACCCCAAATCCTTACATTTTCCCCATTGACACCGATAATTTGGAACTCAATAATCCCACCCAAAGTTAAAGTATCCATGTGGCTTCTGCTAATGAGAACAAACAACTTCTGAAGAAGAAATGGACTGGAGATATACAATGCATTTTTTGTGACAATGCATTGGGAACAGGGATCATGTATTTCTCCTATGCCCTTTGCACAAGTGTGGAAGTTGTGTACCAGCTTTTCAAATCCCTTCCCTTTCTCACTTCCCTTGATGAGCTGTTTCTCCAATGGAGTTCTAGTGCAATGTAGATGAAATTAACGTCAACTTGGGATGTGTAGCAATCGCAGTGTGTTGGCTTCTATGGAGAGATAGAAACATGAGAATCTTTCAAAGTATAACTACAGACTGTGCTACTATCTTTGCGATGCTCTGTTCTTTGTTCATTTTTGGACAAGACCAGCTGCTAAGAACAGAAAAGTGAGATCTTATCGGTTGTTGAGATGCTGAGTTTCCCTCCAATATGGCAAGCTGATGGATGGTGCTCTACTGTATCAGCTTGACTATATATGCAACTCAGTCTGATAGTGAAGGGTTGATTGAAGCTTGGACTTGGAGGAGGAAGCGTAAAAAGCTGAAACTATTTCTTACATAGCCCTTTTGCTTTTGGTTTTGTAAATAATCATACTTGTTTTGGTTTTTGATTGTTGATGTCATGTTCCTTTGCATCATTTTATTATTGGTTTTATATGTCCATCTATATGCTAGTAGATGAATGGTTTTGGCCTCTCTATGTATCAATGTTGTGGTGAGTGATGACTAGGTCACTCTTCATCCTCTTGGATGCCTAAGGTGAGGAAAATTTTAACTACATGTAAGGTCTATAGATGGAAAATACTAAAATTCCTTTCCCTGGCTGCAACTTTGTTACTTCTTATAGTAATATGTGTTGAGTAAGAGTTCCCCCCAATGCTGGTTCAAAAAAAAAAAAAGTCTTTGTTCCACTTGCACCAACTAAATAGCTTCTCATCATGATTTAAAATCTCCATGCTGGTATGAGTAATAATTTTTAATATCAACACTATCGATAATATTGACCTCATTTCTGTCAATATTATATAGTTAATATCATTATTTACCTCAAAATCTGATTAGATGTTGGCAATATGTACAAAAGTCGGCAAATAGTTGCAACGAGTGCTTCTTGTACTAACATGTTTTTCTCATATACTATGCTCAATTGTCCACCATAGAAAACTTAACACGACGACATGAACCTTGGATCAATTTGCGAAATAAAATGAGTAAGATGGTCCATCTATTGTTGTCTTAAAGAGTTGACTATTAAGTTCGACTCCTTTGATCCTTCGTTCTGTCCTCTGTCGACACTCAGGGTGTAGACGTTCTAATAAATTTCTCTTCTGGTGATTGGGTGGAGAAAATACCCTCTTTAGCTGGTAAAAACGGTCAATATAAAGGAAAAAAACAATAAAGATTTTAGGTTCTTTAGAATTTCCTTCTTTTTTTTTTCTTTTCTTTTTCCTTTCTGCAACAAAAATGATCTATAGAAATATATTACTATTATATCAGATCAATCAAACCATGCATATTAGTTCAACTATGGCCGATAAGATGATATGCGATGCCTCCATTTCTTGCCTACTCACGAGGGCCAGCTATTAGAATCACATTCCATCCCGTACCAGCACTCCTCTTTTCTCCTCTCCATCTGTATGCCGATCTCTTTCAGTTCATCAAAAGACTAGTCGTCTCTACATGATTTGACGACATGGAATATATAAGAGATTATTATGTCATATGCATGACCCAAGGACTCTCATGAGAGATTGATCGAAATTTTGCTTGGGAATGAATGTGGGTGAAGTAAACCCTCAATCATACGGTTCTTTCATGTACAAGCTTCTTCCATCTTTTCACTTTGGTTCTCTTGTTTGCTTCCTTTTGTGGATGCCATTCGTTGCCTTCCAGTGACGGGAAACAAGACACGTTACCCTCCAAAGCAAAGATACCATGTGTTGGCAATGCGAGCTGCCTCCAAACAAGGAGCAAACATTAGATAACTTGGAAAGTGTAGATTTTTCTTGGGTTTATACACACACACAAATATGTATATCAGTCGATGGCTGAGAGACTCTCTCAGCCTGCGGTGACGTGGCACATTATGAGCCACATAATTCAACAATCTAAAATGACATCCTGCTTTTAAAAATAATTGAAATTACTAAAAGCTCCTATTGTTTGTATTTTTCGTGGGATGATGTATTAGTTTATATTCTTTATTATTATTTTTCCTCCTCTTTTATATGTCTATCTCTCTGTGTATTCTTACGCTGTCAGATCTAGATTTTTTACTTATAAAAAATATCGTTCTAAAACAGCAGAGCGGGATCAGATATTAATTTTAGTCGCAGACCTAGATCTCCTACAACTATTTGACAAGCTCATGTTCACTCGGGATGTCAGCTTCAATATTTTCATCGTGATTTTCTCTTCTTCTTTCAAAGTAAGGCCTATCTGAAATTTTCATCATCGAAATATTGACCATCGATTTAAAATTTAAAAGACAAGTAAAATACACATAAATATATAACCAATCTGTCAGATGCAACTGAAGTCGCAGGAAAAAAATTATTTTAAAGCTCTGTCTTTTCATCAGGACTGCGACTTTGGTCGCATTCATATATAAATTGTCAGATAAATTGAATTCTGTGACCATAGTCGCAATATGAAATTTCATCTTCAAACCATTTGTTTTACAAGACATCGACCAAGTCGCAGTCCAATTAAATTTATTAATAAAAAGACTGCGACCTTATCGCAAGATGAAAAATAAGTTCAAAAAGACTGTTATACATAATACTGCGACTAATGTCACAGTCTTCAGTCGCAGTTTTCTAATCATCTTAATTACTTAACTTTCGAGATATTGTTCACTGCTTCAGTTGACTATGCCTCTTGTTTCATAAGAATGCGACCATGATCTCAGTATCCTTTGGTGTTCACTTAATAAAAAAATACTATGACCAAGAGTCGCATTGTTATCAACAAAATATTCTCAAAGAGACTGCTGTTACATAAGACTGCGACCGAAATCGCAATCTTCTAATCATCTTAATTAATTAACTTACGAAATTATGTCACTGCTTCCATTAACAGTGACTCTTATTTCATAAGTTCTTGTTTCATAAGAATGCGACCATGGTCGCAGTATCCTATTTAGATTACTTAACAAAAAAATACTATAATCAAACAAAGCATTCCCAAAGAGACTGCTATTATATAAGACTACGACCGAAGTCGCAATCTTCTAATCATCTTATTAATTAACTTACGAGATTATTGTCACTGCTTCCATTGATGCGACTCTTATTCATAAGACTGGGACCACGGTCGCAGTATCCTATTTAGCTTAGGAAGGTCGAAAAAATACTGCGACCCGAATCGAAAAAATAAAAAAAAAGGCTACAACACTGCGACCAAAGGTCGCAATATAAAACAAAAATAAATCTAAAAAGTGAAAATAATATTAAAAAATTAAATACAAAATTTTCTTTTTAGAAACTGCGACTTTGGATTGCAGTTTCAGGAAAAAAACTGTTTCAAGCTATGGTAATTTTATTGTGATTAAACATCTTTTCGAAAAAAACTTGAACACAAGTGCGACCATGGTTGCATTCTTTTAAATAATTATTTTTCTAAACTTTAGTTATCAAGATCTGTAATTTTTTTGTTTGAAAAAGCTCAAAATTTTTCGATCTGTAATTTTTTTAGTGGAGGAACAGTTGTAGCAGGTTAAAAGTGAAACTGAGGATATTTCAGTCATTAGGTAACGAAAAGTGGTTGAGGGTCTCTTTTTACCGCCTAAATTTTTGACTTCTCTGCGGCTAATATGAAGCCACGTCATGCCGGCTGAGAAACTCTCTCAGCTGGCGCTGAGATACAGTAACCCCACACCACACAAGCATTGATGAGATGGATGAATCATTGATGAGAAATGTTACAGCTAATCACTATAACTCATCGCATTACATTGCACTGCTTTTTAAGGCCACATGATCTCTGCATAAAACTTATCATGTGCAGTGTTCTTCACCTCTCTTTACTTTTTCTTTCTTCTTTTTCTTAGAAAAAGAGATGGTGGAAGACAATATATCCTGCTTCATTTAAAGAGAGAATAATAGAATAAAAGACGTCTGCAAATTACAAACTACAAGACAAGAAGTAGACACATCTAATAAGAGTACACTCAAATAGAAGTATATCCGAACCAAAAGAATAATGATAATAAGAAGAAGAAGAAGAAAATTGTTGCAGAGAGAGAAAGTAGATCCAACCAAACAAAAAAAAAAAAAATCGGAACCTTGTACTAAAATTTTCATTTTCGAGAGAAAAAATAGTTTTTTTTTTATAGACAAAGGTTAGAACAGCTCAATTACACTGGCACACACCTCTAGCATCCGCATTAAGCACTAAATAAAGCTCTGGCAGAATGTAGTTACAATAAGAAATTTTGCCGTTGTCAAATGACCCTTATTAGCGACCCAATCCGCCCATAGCCTGAGAGAAAAGTTAAAACAGTGAAACAGTAAAATATAATAGCCCATGCATGTTAATTTCCCCGTAGGCATGTCACGCTTTGCCCACCTAAGGCTGGGCTGAAAAGTTTCTTTTCATCACTGGTTGGGCTGGAATTGGATTGGGCCGCAACTATGTAGTTGTGGGCCTTGTGGCCATACATAGAACTAAAATAAAAGTACAATACGTTGTATACTTGTATGTGTTGAACAATGTGTATGTATGCATGGATAGTATGATTTGTATCTATGCATGCATTATGCAGTGATGCACGTACACTTGCGTGTCAAAAGGTGCCCATTCTTCAAACTTGTATTTTAATGACAGTATTCTTAGGGCCTACTTGTTTTCTTGGAAGAAGATGAAGAAGGAAGAAATCAACCTCTTACGATCTCTGGTGTTTGGCTCACCGAGAAAGAGAAGGGGAAGAAAAAGGAAGAAATTCGAGTTGGCGCTGACTCGGATCGGCTCGGGGATTAAGGTCAATTTCTTCCTTAAATTTCTTCCGCCCAAATTCTATTGGCCCAAAGCCTATCACTTTAGTTTTGATGATGATTAACTCATATAATTATAATACTAATGGTCTTGTATTTATTAGTTTCAGGTATTCAATTAAAATCTTAGTTAGTGTTTAGCTTTTTTCAATCTCATACATGTTGATTCAAGAGCTCAAGTAAAAAGACAAATCAAGAACTCAAGAAGGAGTATAGCTCAAAGGAATCAAGTTTGGATCAAGTCAAGCTGAAGAAGAAGATCTATTCAAGAAGAAGACTTGAGTTTAGAATTTGTAAGAATGTCAAGATTTGTATAAAGTATAGATTAGTTTTGATTGCTCAATCTCACATACACAAGTTTAATATGGTTTTCAAGATCAAAATTTTGGTGTTTTGATTTAACCCTTTTCGATTTAACTAAAATATTCTTTTAGTTTCATGAATGAATTTTCTCAAAAACAAGTTCATATTATTTTATATGTGTATTGGATTTTATTCATACGCATTGGTGCTTCAAATGTTTGTGATATGTATTGAATTTTTATTACACACATTTGTACTCTTGTGTATTTACATGAATTTATTTTTATAGATTTTATAGAAATTTATTTGGATTTGAAATATATTTAAAGATAAAAGAAATTAAAGTTTTAAGTTGAGCCGGTCGACCACTAGCTAAAGTTGAGTGCTCTGTCGATCAATCACACCGATCGACCAGATATGCACACACATGTGTTGTGCATGTTGGTGTACGGGGAGGAATGTTGAAAGTATGTTGCAAAATTTTCTTGAATCAATGAAAAGTTACAACAACTCAAATTCTAACTACAAGAGAGGGAAGACACTCAAGCTCAAATCTTCTCTTTTTTTAAGATTGGGTTCTTTGCGTAGCGGTGAAAAGTGATTATTGTTTTCGTTGACCAGGTGAACGTCAAGTTCCTCTGGAATTTTTCTCCCTAGATCACTGATGGAGTAGCACAACTCCTATTCAATAAAATCTCAAAAGACTTACACAAAAACTTGAACTCAGCAAGTTGGTGTAGAAGAGTTGAACTTTTTGTAAAGCCAATATTCCTCAGCTGAAAATTTCGATCCCTCTTCAATAGTAAACTGAGCTATTTATAGGGGTTATAGGGGTAAAACTGTCACCTAAAAATTTCCATAATGGGGGTTAACTCCCCTCGTTACGTAAGCAGTAATTGACCCAGTAATGGGGATAGTTATATCTGAGACGCAGGGCTCCTCTGCAGTTAAAGCGCGGGCTTGAGCTCTACGCTTAGCTGTGAGGTGATGCTGAACACGGTCTCGAGCTCAACGTTTGGGCGCTGCAGTGACGTTAAAATGCGAGCCTCAAACTCTATTCTTCCTTATTGACGTGATATTAGACGCGTGCCTTGAGTTTCGCGTCTGAGGCATAGGCTTCAAGCTTTGCTTCTTGATATTGAAGTGGTGATGAGACGCGAGCTTCGAGCCCTGCGTCTTGGCACTGGAGGGATACTGGGGCGCATCCTTCGAGCCTTGCGTCTTGGCATTACATGAGTGGCTTTGATTAGCATCGTGTCTGAAGTATGAACTCTGTTATCTGATGACTTGTCTTCAGTAATTTTTAGATAGTCTATGGTCAGTCGACCGCAGAAACTTGCAGTGCTCCCTGTTTCTTATTTTCGTTCAACTACTTGGTCGACCGCCAGAGAGCTGAGCTCTCTATTTGAGCTCAGTCGATCGAGTGATCAACCGCTTGCTCTAACGGTTATTTTTATAGTTGTTAGCGGTCGACTATCCGGTCGACTGACCTCTAGCAATTTTATTAGAAACAGCTAGTTTTTTTTTTTGGTTGATTTTGTCTTATTTTTAAATGGATATATTTTATTTTTGGGGGGTTTAATAATATTTTAAGAGCTGAGTTTACTATCTAATCATCTCTACCCTATTCTTATAAATAGTAGTTTAGAGTTTTAAACAAGATTTCCACAAGATTTCACAAGAGAAAAAATTGTATCTAAAGTTTTGAAATAAGTTTGAAAAATCAAAAAAAACAAGTTTTGGGAAATTCAAGTTTTGAGCTTCAAGTTTCAATATCTTCATAGATATTTTCTCAAGTACTTTCTTAAGAGCTTTATTTCAAAAATCCTAGTTTTCTCACAAGTTTGAGCTATATCATCTCTAAATTTATTCTTATATGATTCTTGTTTTGGGAGATTTCTACTTTTTGATCTTTCTGTTCACCAAGTGTTGTTATCTTCATTTGCTTTGTGCTTTCCTCTTGTGTAGATGTGTATTTGCTTTGTGCATTGACTAAGTCTCTTCCTTTTGTGTAGAGGATCATTGACTTCATGCCCTCTTCTTGTGTAGAAAATTATTTTTTGTGAATTCCTTTGTTGAGATAGTGAAAATCCTTTTAGGTAAAGGCAAAAATGTAGAGCAAGTGGCTCGAACCTCATAACATATTCTTGTATTTACGTTTGCCTATCTCTCAACTCAACTCTACTCTTATTAATATCTTGCATTAATATTATTGTTCATTCATATGTGCTTGATATTGTGCTTACACATATATTGATCCAAGAGAGTTACTAAAGCACCTAAACTCTATTAAAAGAAAATTTGAGAAAAAGTTTTAGAGCCTTTCATCGGGAATTCAACTTCACTTTATGAACCCTATTTGTGTGTTAGTTATTTGTTAGTATTGATTCTAAATTTCGCATTTGATTAGCACTTCACCTATTCACCCCCTCTAGGTGATTTTCAACTGGTATCAGAGCTTGGTGCTCTTGATATTTAGTTTAACCACCTTAAGAGATCCTTTATTTTCTAATCATCATATTTGTTTTGCACACTCATGGCATATAGTGGTAAATCTAACATTTATTGTTCATTCAAGTTTGATGGACTTACTTTCGTATATGGAAAGTTAAGATGACTGTTTTCCTTAATTTCTGGGGTAGTATAGTAGCTAAACTATAACTAAACTCTTTGTTTTTCCTGAGGGTGATGAGAACTCATGATCTGAAATTACCATTAAGGAATATAATGCCAATTCCAAGGCTCATTATAAATTACTTCAAGCTTTGATTGATGATGATATTTTTAGGGTCATAAATTGTACATGTGTACATGATATTTGGCAAGTTTTGATCACCATACATGAAGGCACATCACAAGTTAAAAATCTAAGATTGATTTGCTTAGCTCTTAATTGATAGTTTCCATATGTTTGATGAAAAATCCATTGATGATGCTCGTTTCACTACAATTACTAATACGCTTATTTCTTTAGATAAGCCTATCGATAATGATCAAAAAGTCTGAAAAATCATTAGAGAACTTTCTCAAGTTTGAAAAATCAAAGCAACCAGCTTGAAAGAGCTCAATGATAGAGAATAAATTGACTTCCCCGCTTTCATGAGAAACTTGAAGACCCATGAAATGAAGATTAAGGTAAGGAAAGATCGTGAGCCACAAAAAGAGAATGATGTTGCACTCAAGGCCTCCCCAAGAGAACTCAAAAAGAAAAATGTTACAGCTCCAATCACCTCCGAAGATGATGAAGAAATCACTCTCCCAGTGAAGAACATGAATATGTACCTCAAGAAGGAAAGGATAAGTGAACAAAGAAGAAAAGACAAAAAAAATCAATGAAAGCCATTATTTGAGATTCAGATAGTGAATCCAAGGATGATTCCACGTATATATGTTTCAGATCCAAGGGGATGACCCCCTTGAGGTAAATTCAGAATTCGACTTTAAGTAAAATGATAAATTATCATATGATGATCTTGTTTTGTGTTGTGAAAAACTTTTTGAAAAATATGATTTGATAAAAAGAAGAATTTAAAATTGAAGAAAGAAAATGATATTTTATCTTCAAAACTTGATTTTGTTTTAAAAGAAAAAATAATTTTGAAAGAAAATGATTGTTTGAAAAACAAATTTGAGTTGATTTCAAATGAAAAGAATTTTGTTTCTCATACTTCTGATGCTAAAAATGTTCGATCTTCTATTGATGAAAAATGAGATTTGTGTTTTGAAGAACAAAATTGATTGTTTCGGCTCAAGCTTGATCTAATGTGCTTTTGACCATAAGAGATTAGAATTCTTATTTGAAAAGAAATAAATTTCACATATTCATTCACATACTCTACGACTTGCACATGCACATACACATCATACTCATAAGTATGCCAATGTGTATCATTATTCATATCATGACTACAAAGATCATCTAGCCAAATTTTATTTTGATAGATTAAAATTTTCAAATGCAAATGTTTGGATACGTAGTGATAATAACTCCTGAGGATCCAAAAGGATATGGGCACCAAAATCCAAATAAACTTTTTTTGATGTAGGTGTGGTCTCTCTCAAAACGTGAGAGAGTTTGATACCTGATAGTGAATGCAATCGGAGCTTGAAAGATAAATTAATGGATGCATCACTATCAAGGAGTTTAGGCGAGAAGATCACTTTGTGTAACGCCCCGATCCTAAAGATACGGAGACGTTATGGCGACGTACATACGCGAGGTGAAACACGCTCACGCGTACGTTAAGCCTCAGTACAGTACATAACCTCCATATAGACATGAGGTCCAGCATGAAAGAAGTACAAGAATACCTGCAGAAAGAGGTCAGCGATCATAACAGATATGAAAAATGGGGACAAATAGATAACAGATAACAGAAACACAAGAACATTAGAAATAGTCCCGATGGGGAAGCTCCGATGTGGCTCCAAGGTACTCTCGGATACTACGGTACGCGGATCTCCAAATCTGGGCATGCAAACCCAGGGTCGTCAGAAAGCGACCTAGTGAGTGGTAAAATGAAGGAGGCAGTAATATATATATATATATATATAGTACTACAAGCACGATACTAATATATCATACATGATGTGGTACAAGTGATATTATATCATAAGCATATATGAAGCAGTAGAAATAGATAAACATGTAAGCGGTAGAAATATACAGACATGTTATCTTTTACTATCATCACTACCTAACGGTTATCATCAGGTCATGTTTCTAATTGTATCCAGGTTATATAATATATAATGTTATCTAGTGGTGACGAGTGTTCATGCTAGTGGTGATGTGATAGTAATGAACATGCAGGTGGGTATATGCCATATGAACATGCTACTGTATTGTGTATAGATAGCATATAAGCAATGCAAAGCAGAGTGTATGTGATGCAAGGTGGGCATGTGCATGAGTAGTATGCCACCATAGGTATCAGGTAGTGTAGCAAAGTCTACAGGTAACATGATAGCGGATACAATAACATGAACAGGAATAGTAACAAGTAAGCAAGAACAGTAACAAGGTAGTATACATGTATCAGGCAAGTCATGTCAAAGTCATGTACAACAATAGCATACATGTATTAGGCCAGTCATGTGATTGATACAATAGTAGAAATCAGTACCACCTGGTATTTTAATCAATCTCTTCCAGTGTCCCATACCACTGGCAGTTCATACTGGAGCCCGCACTCCAGTCGAACTCATCCGGACATGGCCTACGGGTACCATTATCTAAATGAGAGAGTGACCAAATAACAAGTGTTCCCGACGTCCACTATTGTGTATACTGTTTTATTATGTTAATTGAAAACCCATGGTCGAGGAGTTCTTATCGGGTGGATGTATCCCGTGCATACCCGGGATCACGGCCTTAAACAAGCCCCTGGCTGCCAGGACCAGGGCCCTCCGCTAAGAGGGGAGCATGAATCAAGTAACAAGAGCTCATGGAGCAATTGGTAGGCAGCCCTCCTACCGTCCCCTGCAGTGGGAAAACAATATGGATCCAGTACATCACCCGATAAGATCTAATCAACCATCAAGTCTCCCCATACCCCAGTTATCATTATGATCTGATATGTTCAGTATCCAATGTAACAAGAACAAATAACAGTACATGGTACGGTTAACACGATAACTGGACCTGAGCTCTGTTGATAGCGTAGAACAATATAACGAGAATTAGGAACAATATAACATGAACAAGATATCATGAACAATATATCGAGAAACGGGAACAATAGATGTGGAAGTCCACATATAGCAGATCAACAGCTCTCATGGCCAGTATCGGGAATATCCATATCGGTAACAGGAAATAATCATGTACATGAGACATGCAACAATAATCGGTGTAATAGGCACAGTGAGTCATATGACAAGAAGATAGAAACAATACAAGCTGTACACTCGTGTGGTAAGCATATGTAACAATATTGTCTGTGTAACGAGTATCCGTGAAGTGGTGCATGTCTATGTATCGGTGGGACATGACTACGACATAAGAGTGTGACGGGTCATAGTATCGGTGCAACATGTACATGTAATAACAATGGTCAGTGCCTAGTATCATGTACGGTGAACTACAGTATCCGTGTAATGATAATAACAATATTGTGATATGCGGAACTTGTCCGTATACTAGTGAAATCCGTGTAACATATATGTGTAGCACTAGTACCTGTAATAACGGTGGTCCGTGTATCATGAAGTATCATGTCCTACGGAGTCTAGCATGCATGTCTCATGCCAGTGTAGTGTCATAGTGTCTCTGTAGATCAGTATATATATAACGTGACTGTATACAAGACATGTCATAATGGTGTGCAAGAATATGATGACATGGTGGCCCGGGTATCAGTGGTTGTGCAGGTATGATGATCGTGTCCGAGTTGTCTCTGCCAGTATTTATTGGTACTCTAAGTACCTCCTTATCTATCCATACTCTAGGTTACTCTTATTACAATGCATGTCCAATTATTACCAGTTAATAGTTACCGTTATTTATTCATAATCAAGATCTATCAATTCATTGCACTAAACATAGTAAAATGTAATTTATAAAAGAAAAACACTCACAAACTAGCCATAGGACGGTAGCTCTCTTTTCCACGATCGCAACGGATCCAGAATCGTCCCAATCGGAGTCCGGATGCTCCCGATATCGCCCGAATACTAAGTCATAATAAACAGGGTTAAATATGTAATATCTAAAAAGTTTCAGGGGGCTATTGGTAATTTTACAGGGCCGAAAAGTAATTTAAGAATTTACAGGGGCTTAAATGCAAATATACCTTTAACGGGTCGGATCTGGGCTTAAATGGGTCGGGTTTTGGATCAAACCCAAACCCACAACCCAAATTGGGTTTCTCCTCCAAATGAGACGCAGCAGCAGCAGCCATGGGCTGCTGCTGCGCCTTCTTGCGCGCCGCCGCCCGGCTGCCCGGGCGGCGCGGCCGCCCGCCCGCTCGGCCGCCCGCCGGCGCGGCTGCTCTGCCGGCGCCGGCTCCTCCCCGGCGCCGGATTGCTCCCACCTGGTGAGGGAAAGAGAGAATGGAAGAGAGTGGGGGCTGGCGCCCCCACACCCCGCGCCTGGCCGGCGCTTGGCCGGCCTCCCGCGCCGCCGGCCTGGCGTGCCGCCAGCCTCCCCCGCTGGCGATCTGCAGAGTGAGAGAGAGAGAAATAGGGATGGAGAGAGGGAGAGTCTCCTGCAGAGAGAGAGAGAGTATAGAGAGAGAGAGGTTTTGGAGAGAGAGAGAGTTTGGGAGAGTGAGAGAGAGAGAATAGAGGAGAGAGAGAGAGAGAGAGAGAGAGATTTAAAAGGAGGGGGGAGTCGGTGGTGGGAACAGTAGGGCGGTGGAGGAGAAATCGCTGGAAAGAAGGAGAAGAAAGGAGAAGAAGAAAGAAAAGAAAAGAAAAGAAAAGGGGTTTTTAAATATTAAAATAATATTATTTAAGTCGGCCTAAAATTCGACGTGTCCCGAACGGTGCCCAAAAATTACAGAAAATAGAGAATATTTTCCCGAGACGGAATATGAAGACGGTTTCCAGAAATTCTATCCGGTTTGCCAATTAAAAATCCCGGAGTGTCTCACCGATACGGGCGACACCGGTTTGGCCGGATTTTTGATAAATTCAGAAAAATCCCCAAAAATACCCCAATGTAGATAATATGATTCTAAGACACATGATAAAAGCCAATTTTAAAAATTCTACTCCATTTGTGAAATAAAAATCGGAAGGCCGGTTATCAGTATCGGTCGATACCGACTACGGAGATTTTCCAAAATAATCCAGAAAAATTCCAGAAAATCCTGAAAAATCTAGAATATTAGGAAATGATTTTTGAAACTGAAATCAGGTCAATTGGAATACTACAGAGGTCAAATCAAATTTTGTACGTTGTATCGCGTACCGATACGGTGATACGTACATCAGGAATCAGGGGATTACACTTTGTTTTGGAGAAATGAAGATTAGTTCAATCGGTGTTGGTAACTATCTCTATCCTCCGTCTTTTGTTTATATGTTTTAATTGTATAATCTTTAGTATATTATGGTTTGCATATTTTGATTATATATATAACACAAATCTTATTAGAACTATGTGATATACATATATAATCCTTGAGATATACTTGATCTTCATGTTGTACATGTCCTATTTCATTGTGTACTCAATTCTTATTTAGTTATATATATATATGTCCTAATTTTGATAATTCTTGTATTTATACATATACTCTCTTAAAATGCAATTCTTTTATTTTTTGAATCAATTTTAAAATCATCTTTTACATTTGGTAATTTTAATCTATTTTCAAATATTTTCAAATAATTATTTTTGAAATGCCTACCCTTTGTGGGAGGTTAGTTGGGTGATCATGCCTTATATATGTTTGAATGACTATTCTTTTGACATGCGTATGATATGATTTATATGATTTTGGAATACTCATTTTTATTTATCAATATATGTATGCCTCATATTTCAAAAGGTATTAAATTTACAATTGGCATCATATATATATATATATATATAATATATATATATATATATATATATATATATATATATATATATATATATGAATTGATTGTTTTGATATATAATTATTCATGCATGTTTTCGTGCATGTCTTTAGCACAAATTAATTTCTTATGCTTATATCATTTATAATTGATATCATGGATTTTCATTTCAATTGATATCATGGTTGGTATCACTTTCTATTTATATCTTTTTAAATCTTATGTAATTGTTTTATTACTGGTTTAAAAAGGAGGAGAAAGCTTTTAAATGAATTTATCTTGATTTTACTCTTTTTTCTAAAAAAGGAGAGAAATTTAAATTGTTTTCAATTTGTATGTATATCCCCAACTTGTATTAAAATCATTTTGATTTTAATTGGTATCAATATATTGCAATTGACATCTTTTAGATGTTTTCAATTGGTATCAATATGATTTTTCCAAAATTTACAATTGGTATTTATTTATAATTGGTATTTGTATTTGTTTACAATTGATTCTAAAATTTTGGTATTGGTATTGTTTTAAAAAATCAAATTTTAATTATTCTCAAAATTTATTTTTGATATGTATTGCCTATATGCAAGGGGACTTAACTTAATGTCTCCTTTATATGTAAATTTATGATTAGCGTATTGTATATAGAAGGGCTTGACCTCTCTTCTCTATATCATGCACGTATATATGGGGCTTAACATCTCCATTTATGTATTATATATTATGCATATGATTTAGGGTTTAATAATCCATTCTCTATGTAATGCATGTATGTAGGGGAAGCTAACTTAACGTCGCTCCTCCTCATGAATTTATATCACATGTTCCTTATTTGTGTTCTTTACCCTTTTTGATGAAGTGACAAAAAGAATGAGAGATATTTGAGAGTGTTTTATATGCATGATGTTTATGATTTGTATATATGTTTATTAAGCTTTATTGCAAATCCTCTTTTGTTTATGTTTATGCAAATGAGCTTTATTGCATATCCTTATGTGTTTATGTTTATGCATGAGTTAAGGAGAAGTTTTTTAGATTTTCTCTAATCCATGCATATATAACTTTATGAGTTTTGTCATCATCAAAAAGGAGGAGATTGTTGGCCTAAAGGCCTATCACTCTACTTTTCATGATGATTAACTCATGTAGTTATAGTACTAATGATCTTGTGTTTATTAAGTTTCAGATATTCAATCAAGATTTTAGTTAGTGTTTAGCTTCTTCAATCTAACACATATTGATTCAAGAGCTCAAACATAAGAACACATCAAGAGCTCAAGAAGGAGTCTAAGTCTAAAGAATTAAGTTTGGATCAAGTCAAAATGGAGAAGAAGATCTATTCATGAAGAAGACTTGAGTCTAGAGTTTGCAAGAATGTCTAGATTTTTATAAAATATAGATTAGTTTTGATTACTTAAGCTCACACACATAAAAGTTTGATATTACTTTTCAAGATCAAAAGTTTCAGTGTTTCATTTTAACCCATTTTGATTTAACGAGAATATGATTTTGGTTTCATGAACGAATTTTCTCAAACATAAGTTCATATTGTTTTATATTAGTATTGGATTTTATCCATAAACATTGGTGCTTCAAAGAGTTTGAGAAACTTGCTTTTGTATTTATAAAGTCTTGGAAAAACTTGATTTTTCCATTTAAGTTTAGTTTTTGGAAAAATAATTTTTAATATAGTTTATATTTCAAGATTTTATTTCTATGTCAAAAATAATTTCACATGTTTGTAATATGTGTTGATTTTTTATCACACATATTTGTATTATAGTGTATTTATGTGAACTTATTTTGTAAATTTTATATAGATTTATTTGGATTTAAAATGTATTTTAAAAGATAAAAGAAATCAAAATTTTGGGCTAAGCTGGTCGACCGCTAGTTAGAGCTGAGTACTTTGTCGATCAACCACCCAGTCGACCGGATATACACATGCACTGTGCTTTGTGTGCTTTGAATGTCGGTCGACCGACCGATCGATCGCAGCAACTTACAATGCTCACTGTTTCCAGGTTTCGGTCGACCGCTCGGTCGAACTCTAAATAGCTAAGCTCTTTATTTGATCTCGGTCGACCGCTGGCTCCAACGGTTATTTTTATAACCATTAGCGGTCAACCACCCGGTCGACCGACCTTTGGTAATTTTGCTAGAAACGGCTAGTTTTTTTTATTTTTTATTGATTTTGTCTTTGTAACACCCCGTTCCCGTAGGTACGGGGACGTTATGGCGACGTACATACGCGAGGTGAAAACACGCTCACGCGTACGTTAAGCTTCAGTACAGTACAATACCTCCATATAGATATGAGGTCCAGCATGAAATAAGTACAAGAATACCTGCAGAAAGAGGTCAGCGATCATAACAGATATGAAAATAAGGATAAATAAGATAACAGAAATAAAGCACTAAAATACCTATGAATAGTCCTGATGCGGAATCTCCCATGTGACTCCAAGGCACTCTCTGAAGCTATGGTAACTCGGATTTCCAATCTGGGCATGCAAACCAGGGTTGTCAGAAAGCGACCTAGTGAGTGGTAAACTGAAGGAGGCAGTAATATATACAATAGTAATACAAGCACGATAATATATAGTACGTGAGGTTGGACTAGTGATACCATATAATAAGGATATATAAACATGAAAGCAGTGAAAATACATAAACATGTCATCTTTTAATACCATCACTACCTAGCCGGGTATCATCAGGTCATATCTATAGTCGTGTCCAGTTTATGTAATAACTAATGTTGTCTAGTGGTGACGTAATAGACATGAATATGATAGTGGTGACGTGATAGAGGTGAACATGCAAATGAGCATATGTCTGTAATATATGCAATGCAGAATATGCATAGTATGCCACTACATACAGTGTAACATATACCAGGTAATGTAACAAAGTATATATGTACATGGGTAGTAGGGCACTAAAGAAAGTGTAACAGGAAACAGGAACAATAGCAATGTATACATGTCACATGATAGCAGATAAATGGTCAGGAACAGTAACAAGTACAACTAAACATGTGGCAGGCAGGTCATGTCAAAGTCATGTCATTTATACAATAGTAGCGATCAGTACCACCTGTTATTTTAATTACTCTCTTCCAGTGTCCCATACCACTGGCGGTTCATACTGAAGCCCGCACCCCAGTCGAACCCATCCGGACATGGCCTACGGGTACCATTATCCAAACGAGAGAGCAACCAAATAACAAGTGTTCCCGACGTCACTATTGTGTATACTGTTTTATTATGTTAATTGGAACCCGTGGTCGAAGAGTTCTTATCGGGTGGATGTATCCCGTGCATACCCGGGATCACGGCCTTAACAGATCCCTGGCTGCTGAGACCAGGGCCAGCCCGCTAGAGCTGTAACATGTAACATGAGTAACAGATGGTAGCCAGCACTACCCGGTCCCTGCAGTGGGACCTCAATATGGATCCAGTACATTCACCCGATAAGATCTAGTCAACCGTCAAGTCTCCCCCATACCCAAGTTATCTTTATGATCTGATATGTGATATGTCAAGTATACAATGTAACAAGAACAATTACAGTACATGGTACGGGTAACATGATTACTGGACCTGAGCTCTGTTGATAGCATAGAACAATATCACGAGAATCAGGAACAATATAACATGAACAAGATATCATGAACAATATACCGGAAACGGGAACAATAGATGTGGGATTCTAGAGGTGGCCCCCGTGGCTTGGATCCACGTGGCACTTAGTTCCACACATCGCATATCAACAGCAGTCATGTCCAGTAACGGGAATATCCATATCATGTCCAGTATCGGGAATATCCATATCAGTAACGGGAACATGTATCCAGTAATGGGATTAACAATATCAGTAACGGGAAACAAGCATATAACATGTATCTGATAACATGGAACAATATACAGATAATCGGAATGGGGATCCATATGACAAGAATAAAGAAATCATACATGCAGGTGTAACAGTGATATGCCTAGAATCCATAGTATGATGAGAATAATAATATGAAATGTGGTAGTTATTTATGTGTAGCAATAATCTGTGTAATCTATCATGACTAGTGAACTACTGTAGCCGTGGAAAGATGATACCAGTGCATGAAATAACGGCATCTAGCATGCATGTCTAGTAACAATGTAGTGTCACCGAGTATCGTGGATCAGTATACATGTGACTATAGTTATCTAACTGTGAGCTACTACATGAAGTGATCGTATCCACAATATGGTGACCTAGTGGTCCGTGGGTCAGTGGCGGTACAGTCATGATATCTGTGTCCGAGTTGTTTATGTCTATATGTCTTGTTACTATGATTACCTCATATTAAATCAGGAAATACCTAACAATCTTCTAGGTAATTCCTAATTCAATGACCGTCCAATCATGACCAGTGAATAATGAATAATTACTGTTTTTTATCCATAATTACGATATATCAAGCAATGTCACTAAACATGGTAAAATATAATTTATAAAAGAAAAACACTCACAAACTGGCTACAGGACTGTAGCTCTCGTTCCCACGATCGCAACGGATCCAGAATCGTCCAAATCCGAGTCCGGATGCTCCAGATATCGCCCGAATACTGAAAAGCATATAAAGGGATTAATTTTGTAATAACGGAAAATATCCAGGGGCTATATGTAATTTTACAGGGCCTAAAAGTAATTTAAATTATTGCAGGGGCTAAAATGAAATTATACCTTAACGGGTCGGGTCCGGGTATAAACGGGTCGGGTTCGGGTTTGAACCCATACCCAAACCCGCTATTGGGTTTTCACCCAATAGCCCGACAGCAGCGGCAGCGTGCTGCTGCTGCCGCCGCCTGCGCCCGCCGTCGCGCGCCCGCCCGCGCGCGCGGCCGTCCTGCCGGCGCCGGCGACGCTGTCCGGCGCCGCTCCGGCGCCGGTGCCACTCCGGCGCCGCTGGCCGGGGCTCCACCGCACGAGAGAGAGGAGGAGAGGGTGGGCTGGCGCCCCCCACCTGCGCCCGCCGGCGCTGCTCCGCCGGCCTCCCACCGGCGCCGCTGCCCTGTCGGCGCCGGAGTCGGCGCTACACCGGCACCCAGGCTGCCGGGGGTGCTCTGCAGAGAGGAGGAGAGAGAGAAGGGTGGAGGGAGAGAGAAAAGAGGGAGAGAAAAGGGGGCCGAGGCTGGCGGCGGCCAGCCCCGCCGGCGTCGCGCCACCGCCGGCGGCTCCGCCCCGCCGGCGGTGCGACCAGCGAACGAGAACGAGGGAGAGAGAGAGATGGAGGGAGAGAGAGAAATTGGGTTTTTTAAAGGAGAGGGAAGTCGGTGGAATGAAGGTCGGTGAAGGAGGCTTCCAGAGAAAGAAAGAAAAAGAAAAGAAAAGAAAAGATATAAAATTAATAAAATAATATTATTTAATTTGGCTCATTTTTTGACTAACTCCGAACGGTACCCAAAATTACAGAAAATAAAGAATATTATTCTGAGACGTAATATGAAGACGGTTTGAAGAAATTCAATACTGTTTGCCAATTAAAAATCCCGGAGTGTCTCGCCGATACGGGCGACACCGGTTTGGCCCGATTTTCGATAAATTCAGAAAAATTTCCAAAAACCCGATCGTAGATAATACGATTCTAAGACATACGGTGAAGGCCGAATCTCAAAATTCTACTCCTTTTGTGAAATAAAATTCGGAAGGCAGGTTATCGGTATCGGTCGACACCGACAACGGAGATTTCCCAAAATAATCCAGAAAATTTCCAGAAAATCCTGAAAAATCTAGAATATTAGAAAATAATTTTAGAAACTGAAATCGGCTCAATCGGACTACTACTACAGAGGTCAAATCAATTTTTGTACGTCGTATCGCGCACTTATACAATAATACGTACACTGGGGAGCAGGGTATTACAGTCTTATTTTCAAATCGATATATTTTACTTTATTTGGGTTTAATTAATATTTTAACACTTTGGTTTGACACCAATTTGGTGAATTAACATTTTATGGACAAAAGAAAGTGCCAAAAGGACCAACTCTAGTAGAGATTCTAGAGATAGGAGAGTAGGTGTCGAAGAAATTAATACCCTTTTGTTGGATGTAACCCCTGACAACTAATCTAGTTTTATACTTGTTTACAGTGTCGTTAAGTCTGAGATTCTTCTTGAATATCCATTTGCATCCCACAGGTTTACATTCTAGAGATAGTTCAGTGAGAATCCAAATGTTGTTCTTCATTATAGATTTGATCTCACTGCCAATAGCTTCTTTACAGAAAAGAGATTCTGACGAGTTCATTACTTTCTTAAAAGATTTGGGACCACCTTCAATAAGATAGGTTAAGAATTCTTCTCCAAAGTCCCTGAGAATCTCAGTTCTTTCGCTCCTCTTTGGTTTTGTGTCAATAAGTTGATTAAAACTAGATGAAAGAATATCAGAGGTAGGAAGAAATACAAGAAGAATTAGAAGAGACTCTAAATTTGAAAGAAAATATGTTTTCAAAGTAAACAACATTTTTAACTTCAATGATTGTGTTGTTGGATATTTCATTGATCTTAGAGTTAACCACTAAGAGACGGCTAACATTACTATGTAGTGCATATCTAATACACACATTATCAACTATTTTAGGGCCAAATTTTCCTTTCTTGGTTTCAGATATTGAAACCTTAGCCAAGAAACCTCATAATTTGGAAGAATTGGATGTTAGGAGTCCACTTTTCCAATATTCACAAGAAGTAACATCAGAATCTCTTTAGAAAACCCTATTGAGGATATAGCAGCAGAAAGGAAAGCTTCACCTCAAAGATTTTCAGGTGCATTGGAGTTGAATAACATGTAGTTCATCATGTCTATGAGTGTTCTATATTTCCTTCAGCAACACCGTTAGACTGTGATGTGTAGGGAGTAGTTACCTCAAGAACAATATTGTGTTGTGGGCAGTATTCACGCCCATTTGGTTGAGGTGCATTCTCCCACGATCAGATATTAGGATTTTAATTTTCTCTCTAAGTGGTTCTCAGCTTCGACTTTGTACACCTTAAGCCAATTGAGTACCTCATCCTTAGATTTTAGAAGATAGGTATAGCAATATCTAGAATGATAATCTATGAATGTTACAAAGTGTCTTCTACGGTCTTAGATGAGAATTCTGTTGAGTCGCACACATCACTATAGATTAATTCGAGGGGTTTAGGATTCCTTGTGATAGATGTGAAATGTTTTCTGACTTATTTTCTTGAAACATTTTTCACACTTGGAATTAAAGTAAAAAGAAGAAAAGGTCTTGTGAATGAGATTTAGATTAGTTATCTTCATATATTTAAAGTTTAAATGTCTTAATTTTCCATATCAAACTTCACAAGATTCAATATTTAGAGCAACAAGAACAGAAATTTTATTATCAGAAGGATTTATTATATTAAGTCTGAAAAAAATCATCACTGATAAAACCTTTGCCAATGAATACATTATTTTTAGAAATTACAATTTTATTGGATTATTTAACAATCCTATATCTAGTTCTAAGAATATGAGATTTGCTGATCAGATTCTTTCAGAGAATGGGTACGTGCAAGACGCCTTGAAGAGTTAGAACTTTATCAAAAGTCATCTTTAGTTCAATGTGTCCACTGCCTATTACTTTTTTGGTGGAGCTATGTGTCAGACTCACGCTTCCTTCACGTTATTCCTGATAGGATTTAAAGCAGGATTGATCAGTATAGACAAGAATATTTGTCCCCGAGCCCAACCACCAATCCGAGGAGAATGTGATAGAATTGACAATAGAAGAGAAGTTACTAACCTAAAGTTCTTGGAATCTTGTTCCACCATGTTGACTTTATGCTCGAAGTTTTCTCCATTCTCTTTTGCAGCAGTTTGAATGGTTCCTTCTTCCAGTGAAAGCACTGAGGAGGCAAGTGGTTGGTTCTCCCGCAGACATTACAGAACTTTCCATCAGACTTATGCCTAGAGGTTTTAGGTTTAACGAAATAAGAATGATAGTGATTAGATCTCTTGAATTTTTTGCTCTTGGGACTCATGCTTTTGCGCTTAGGTTTATCCTCTACCAAGTTCATTTTGGCTTTCATTTCATTCTTAGTTTTGGAGCTGAGCCTATGTTGGTGTTTAATACGAATCGCCTTAAGAGCTTGAATCAGAGTTAAGTCTCCTTACTTGTGACAATGGTCACCAGCAAAGTTTGATTAAGATGGGGGGAGTGAAAGTTCACTTAGAAGAAGGTGAATAGGTGAAGTGCTAATCAAATACGAAATTTAAAACTTTTACACTAATGAAATTAAAACACACAAATGAAGTCAAGAAGTAAAGCTGAATTCTCGGTGAGGGGTTCTAAAACTTTTCCTCAAGATTCCTCTTTTATAAGAGTTGATGTGCTTCAATAGCTCTCTTGGATCAATATAAGTGTGAACACAATATCAAGCATGTATGATAGCAATAAGAATAATGCAAGATATAAAGAAGTTGAGTTGAGAGATAGCTAACGCAACACAAGAATATTTTTCGAGGTTCGAGCCACTTGCTCTACGTCTCCGCTTTCACCGCGTGAAAGATTTTCACTATCACCATAATAGAACTTCACAAAGGATACAAACTCTAATCCTCTATATAAAAGGACACACAAAGCCAATGCACAAAACAAATCACCTCTAAACAAGAGGGAGAACAGAAAACAATACTCATCTACACAAGAGGAGGGCAAAAGCCAAATGAACAAAGTAAATTGGAGGTTACAATTCATGGCAACCACTAAAATCACAAACAAAGAATCTTACAATACAAGATCATAAAAGATAGATTTTGCAATAAAAACTCAAGCTTGTAAGAAAATAAAAATTTTGTAAATGAAGCTCTTTAGAAAATAATTGGAAAAACTTCTATAAAGATATACAAACTTGAAGCACAAAACTTGAATTTTTCAAAAACTTATTTTCTTTGATTTTTCAAAACTTTGAAACACTTGAAATAAAGACACTTAAATATGTAGATTTGAAGCTCAAAAACTTATTGAAAACTTTGTTGAATATAGGCAGGAAAGCAATAGAAAATTGAGCGTATAACTCTTGTAAAATCTTAGAGAAAACTTTTCCCAAAACTCCATTATATAGCCCCAAGAAAATTAGAGCCGTTGGGGCAAACCCCAGGCCAAATAGGCCGATCGACCGCTCAATGGCTACATTTTTAGTCGTTGGGGTTTGCTGGTCGACCGGGGGGTCGACCATGCCCTACATCCAGAGAGCAGAGGTCTATGGTGGTTGACCTCTCGGTCACTGAAACAAACAGAGAGACTGAGTCTCTCTGCGGTAAACTGGTCGGTCGATCAAAATGCACAGCCCTTGGTTTGTGCACAACTGGTCGACCGGACGGTCAACAATGTGCAGCCCAAAACAGTATTTTTGGTATTTTAAAATATCTTTTTAAATCCAATTAAATTCCAATAAATATAAATAAATTCTACAAAAATAATTTCATGTAAATATATTAGAGCACAAATATGTGTGATAAAAATCAACATATATTACAAACATGTGAAGTTATTTTTGAGATAAAGAATTTCAATCTTAAAACAAAAGCGTATTTTTCTAAAAACTAAACTTTTAAATGAAAATGTAGTTTTTCCAAAAACTTGTATAATACAAAACAAGCTATTGAAGCTCAATTGAAATCCAATGTGTATGGGTAGAATCCAATACACATATAAAATTATATAAACTTATTTTTGACAATACATTTCATAAAAACAACTTTTGATAAAATCAAAACTTAAACTCATGAAATCAACTTATCAAAATAAGTTTCTTAAATAAATAGAAGCATCAATGTGTCTGGACATAATTCATTACACATATAAACCAATGTAAACTTGTTTTGATAAAATCTATTCATGAGACCAAAAATGATTAAACCGAAAACTAAACTTTTGTATTTGAAAAATCAACATCAACCTTTATGTGTGTGTGAGTTTGAGAAATCAAAACTAATCTATACTATACAAATTTTCTAAACACTTAAAAACTCCAGACACTAATCTTCTTGTAGATCTTCTTCTCTAAGTAAACTTGATCCAAACTTGATTCTTGTAGAGTTAGACTCATCTTGAGGGCTCGATATGATTTTTATGCTTGAACTCTTGAATTACCATGTGTTAGTTTCAAACTTGATTATGAATCTTTTGTTGAAGCTAAATACCAATTAAGATCTTAATCAATATCTGAAAATTATCTCATTTAGTTTATCTCAGTAACATCACCTCTTTTACATTTTATTTCATGCTTCAATACATTTCATTCATACGTTAAAGACAATGCATGAGATAGGTGTAAGGGAGGAGCACTAACATTTAACACATTTAACATAATTAAAAAAACATTTTTGAAGTATGAAATAATATTTTGATTTATTTTTGTACAAAAATTAAGATAATCTTAAGAATTAGGGAAATCATAATTAGAATTTTTAATACTTAGTCAAAATAAGATTACTTGCTTGATTTCTAAATATAGGAAGAAAAATTGAAAAATAATTTAGTCTTGATTTTTATCTTGATGAAATATGCACTTTATACACTTACATACTTAGGATTCAAAACAAATACTCTTGTGCCTTATAATATATATATATATATATATATATATAAAATTCTCTAATTAAACTGGGTAGTTGTGCTTCATAAAGCATAATTATTCATGCCTAAAAGTGATTCATATCATCAATAAAATCTTTAGTTATGTGGCCTTTTTTGCTTGAGTTCTTAAGTCTTAGGGGTGTTTTCTCGCCCGGTACCCTAAAATCGACTGGTTTGAGAGTTACTAACTAAAAGCTTGTCAAATAGGTAAATAATAAAGCCCAACGAAGCTAAAGAATATCACCATAATCAAAATATAATAATAATAAATTAAGTTTGAAAAATGATTTTAATCTTTACCTTAAATGATTATAAGTTTATGAATAGAGACTAAGTTTGGGAATGAACAATTTGGTGAACTTATGACTTATAGATTACTTAATATTTTGCAAAAGTTTATCAAATATTTCTTCTCTCTTTTAAAAAAGAATATTCAAAAATACTAACATTTTTTATTTATAGGATTTTGTGGGTGTAATCCACTGAAAACTCTCACGAGACAAAACTCGTCCTCTGAGAGTAACCTTGAAGTTTAACAACTTGTTGCATATACTCAGTGCGGTCGTATGGCCCACGAAAATAGCTCAATAATATCTTAGTCTTTTGATTTTGCTCGAGGACGAGCAAAAGATGGGTGGTGGGGTGTGATTATTCACGTGCATTGCATATTTCATGTCACATTTTTGTATTTATTATTATTTAAAACTCTGCTATTTAATGATTTTAATGTCTAGTGGTGTGTAGGTGTAGTTAATGGAGAAGGAAGAGAAATAGACCAAATTATTCTAATTAATTTGGATTAATTAGAGGTAAGATTATCTACCTAAAACAATCAACGAAGATCTAATTATCTACCTATAACAATCAATGAAGATCTACATGAAATTAGAAGTTGAGAAGAAATCTTACATGAAGAAACGGAGGCAACAGAATGAAGGAATCTACGCCGTAAAAGATCTGACCCAACGACAAGATCAAGACCGTGGAAACGTGGCGGATACGCGGCAAAAACCACGTTTCCACGACTTAGTTAAGGCCGTTAGGCCAGCTTTTTTGTTCCCATCTTTAAGCGTGTTTTATCCCTTCATCTTCTCCTCTAGATAGAGCACCATTCTGAGCAAATAAACGTACAGAAGAGAATTATAGTTTATGCTTTATTCTTAATGTTAGGATTATGTTAGATAGTAGTTGAGACGTTGGAATCTCCATTTATTATTCTTTTAGCTTAGATTAGAAAAGTGAGAGAGAAAACAAGTAAGTGATTCACCATTGAAGTGATAATCAAAGAAGATTCATCTTATTTATTCAACACATCTTGATCTATTTGGTAAATTAATGCTATTTATTTATTCTTCTATTTGTTTGAACTTTGCCATGAATAACTAAAACGATTTTATCTGTGCTCACTAATCAACTCTTCTAAATATTTTTTCTCTTAATCATTTATAAAAAACAACCCACTTGAATTATATGAATTTATAAGTCAAGCCTTGCATTTGCTAGTGTTCTTGAAGGCACATAAGGATGGGTATTGGACTTTAATATTTGTTTCAAAAACACATTTTTTTCAAAATCATTTTTATTCCATACTTGCTCTTTATCTGGATGAAGTTTAACATTCTCTTTCTCAGAATTGTGTTAAGAAGAAGTTAATGTTTAACAAGATTATCTCATTTGTTTTTCTTGAACGCTTTAAAAACTTAAACTTTTTCCTAGAATATAAGTAAGGCACTAAAAACTTAATGAGAAGAATAAGCAGTTGAGTGGAAGATTAGTGAGCCCAGATCCTTTCTCATAATTTTAAATCAGACTCAATTTTCACTTCACTCGAGATTTTTTCGAATTCACCTTTCTCAAATCTATTCTCATTTTCAATTTTTCCTTAAACCAACTCCAAACCAACCATAATCTTTTCTTTCTTTAAGAAAAACAGAATCAAAACTTGTTTTCTCAACAAAAAAACCGAAAAGCTTGCATCACATTTCTTTTCGTGGACACGACCCGTTAGCCCTAGGCTAGACGGTATTTTAAATCCAATCACCACACACGATTTTTCGGTTTCATTTTTTTACTCTACTTGGTGTCTTGAAATTGTTCAGTGCGAACCGAAAAATGAGATGGAGAGGGAGCCCTAGTAGAAATTTTAGTACGGACTGATGAAGATATCACAGGTAAAGGTTTAGAGGATATAATGGAAGAATCAATGGCTGAAATCAATCCTAAAGTGGTAAACTAATATTTTATTTGATTTGTGATCGGTCACTAATATTGCATTATTTATTGTCACATTGTCACATTTATTTTTAATAAACCTTGCGATTTAATATTCTTTTGTTTAATGATGCGCATGACTTTACGAATGGAGATGGGAAAGAAAGGAGCCCAAAAACCCAATTAAATTTGGATTTAAATGGGTTTAATTTAAAATAGAGAATTGAGCCATATATGTTGAAGATCCCAACGTCAAACTGAAAATCCAACTGGATAATATGGGATATCAATTGGATAATATGAGATATCAAAAGAACCACGTCCACAGGCTCCCAGATCTGGCTCTACGGCCAGATCCAGGCCGCGAAAACGTGGCTTGTCGTGTTTTTGCGGCTTTATTGTGAAAGTTGGGGGAGCATTTGCTCCCCTTATCTGTATATTCTCTCTCTCTGTCCATTTCTCCTATAAATACTGCACATCTCAGAGTAGTATGGGCTCCACTAACAGAGAGCTTAAGATTAAGTTTTTACCTTAGTTTAACTTAAGATTTTTTTTTCTTCTTATGTAAATTTCAGTTTATTTGTAAACTTAAATTAGAAAAGAGATTCATGAGAGAAGGAGATGAAGAATTGTATTGAGAGTGATACCAGTGTAATCTTCTTCTTTTCTTTTATAGTTTTTCAATTTAATCTAAGTTTGCCTTTTGTTTTATGCTCTTTTTTTTTACTTAATTTCTTTTGATACTGAGTGCTATCCATATGAATCTATAGCATCGAAATAGCCTTGTCATTGCGAATGTCACCGATAACTCATGATGATGGATTCCTCGTTATGTTCATATCATTTCATACTTGTTCCCTGAATTTCTTGATGATGTAATGTGGACGGGAACTGAATCCGATCTTATGATTTATGCGTTAATCGTCTCCAACGCAAGTTAAACCTTCGCCGAAGATCAAGGTAAGGTAAACAGCCAAAAGAGGTAAGTATAATTTAGTTTTTCTTTTTTTTAATTTCTTAATTTAGAAACATTTTAATAACCAATGCCTTCTCTTTTCTTATTCTTTATATCTTTTCTTTCTAACTTACTTCTTCTTTCGAAACACCAACACTTTTTTCTTTGAATCGATATTATTTTGGATGGACAGAGTAGCGTTGAAAATTAAGATATTGTTTATTTTAAGTACAGTGCTCAAAGAAAGGTTCAAGTGCTCATTTCTGTTTCTCTTTGTAACTGTAACAGCTCCTTGTTCGGGTTAAATTTACTTTTTGTTTGAGTTTCTGAATATACGTGAATGAACTGCAGCTAAGATGATGTGATGCTACCGATCTCATCTCGTACAAGAATACCAGAAATTGCTCATTTAAATGGAATGCTCTGGTATATACCAAGGGCTCATCAGGTGAAGTCTATGCCTCTCTGTATGCTCTTCTTCTAGAACTATGTGTTTTCTATTAATTCTGTTTCTACTTGGTGTGAATTATAGGTAAGTATTACCAAGGTATCAACCATCCCAAATACGAGCCTTCTCTTAACTGGAAGCAAAGATGATGATGTGAAGCTTCGGTATGCAAAGAGATCCCAGTTAGTTTTCCACTGGCAGAAGATGCATGATCGGCGCACTTTTCTTCAGCCAAAGTCTAGAAGCATAGGTGGAGTTGTTAGGGTAATAATTCTTTGCAGCATTTAAAAAAAGATGTTTTTAATAATTAGGCTTTCTTATTTGTTCCAATACAATCTGTGCTCATTAGTGCACTGTTGTAGGCTGCTGTCACAGATATCCAGGTTCTTTCTCATGGTTTCCTCACATGCGGGGGAGATGGTGTTGTGATTTCAGGCGAGGACGCCTCCATGACTAGATCGATTGGGGGGCGCAGCGGAAACAAACCACAAGATCTACTAAGGCAGCGTGAAGAGGAGAAGAAGAAGATATTCCAAAGTATATAGAAAGCCAACACATAATATAACGTGGTTCCTCCGATCAACAGGTCGTCTATACGTCCACGGGAGAATGGGGAGAAACTTTATTAAAACTTTGGGAGAGTAAAATAAGAATTACTTGTACCTCACTCTGAGAAAATTACAAGCTCTTGATGGTCGCCAAGTACAGCGAAACCTTATGGCTAAACTTCTCTTATGAATCTCTCACCTAGATAAATTTCACCTTTAGTAATTACAAATTCATTAGATTATCTTGGAATATATTAAAGGCCATCCCTAAGAGGTTATTTATAAACCATAGACTCCTAATCTTAAATAAACTCTATCAATCAAAATAAAAGAAACTTGAATCCAATTCGGACTCAAAACAGATCCAGAAAGAAAAACTGTCAGATCCGATATTAATTGACTACATTCACGATGTATTCACGTCATAATCCTAATAATCTCCCCCATGACTTGAATACGTCCAAGTTCGAGAATAGTCACCATGTTCCATATGTTCGCATCTACGCACAATTGAACAAACTTAACTTAATCTCCATCTCACTCCCTCTTCTCCATAGTTCTCTTATAGGGTTCACAACTTGATTAGGTCGAATAAATTCAGGCCCAACCTGAACTTTATCATTCAATGATCTTCTTGATCCACACAGGATTTATGAGACTTTGCTCTACCATAGGAGTAACGATCTGGACTGCCTTTTTGCACGCCTAGTCCCAATCTCTCTTCCGGGTATAACTAAACATCCGAGCTCGAATCCATCGTAGTCTCTGATTGTTTCACAACCACCGCTTTCGAAGCTAAGGATAACTGTAATCCACCAACTGTAACTTTTGAATTTCGCAACATGTACACATTACCGATACGTTTGGCTTGAAATATTATATGAACCTTTTTGAAAACTTCCATAAGATCACCTTTCGAATTGAAACAGAACCCTTCCCTTTGTAGGGCTCCAAGAGAAATGAGATTATACCTTGATTCGGTAACATGATAAACGCCTTGAAGAGTAGTGATGCATCTAATATGAGACCGAAATTAGATTGTTCATTCGCCAATTACTTTACTTGTAGCAGAATTTTCCACGAAGACTTCTCCTGAACCGAAGTGTATGAAGAGAACATCTTCCTAATGGAACTGATATGCTGTGAACATTCAGAATTTATGACCCATCTATCCTTGTTACTAACTGATTTGTCTGTAACAGATAGAATGTCGCACTGTGCTTCATATCCTCTAACCAGCTCAGGGACATTAGCATTTGATTATTTCTTCTTTCGAAGCAAACACTTAGATCTAATGTGCCCTTTCTTGTGACAATAGTTGCACGTCAAATTCTTGTGTTTTGAGTTACCCGTGAAACTTCCATTATTACTCTTCTCTCTTTAATAATGAACTTACCCGGAGTCATCATGATGAGACTCACTCGTCAACTGGGTGTCAATTTTGTCCTTACTGAGCAGATGCTCCTTGACCTTATTGACCTGATTGTTGACTTGCCTCCATATACGATAGCTTTCCTAAAGTTCTTATATGAAGAAAGTAAAGAACACAGTAATAGAAGTGCTTGATCCCTATCTTCTATCTTAACCTCTATCTTATTTAAATCATTGATAATAAAGAAAAATTCTGCAATATGAAACTTGATAGGTGTACCTTCATGCATGCGGAGAAGAAAAAGACGCTGCTTCAGAATCAATCGATTCGCTAACGACTTCTTCAGATAGTGGTCCTGAAGTCGCTCCCATAACGAGGACGTTGTTTTCTCTATAGAAAACTCATCCAACACTTAATCCGCCAAGTAATGCTGAATAGCCGTCATGGCTTTCTCATCCAACTCCTGCCAAATTTCTTCATTCATGTCTTAAGGCCTTTTCTTCCTCTAGAGTAGTACATTCTTAAACCCGCTCTGAGTAAGGATGGCGTTCATCTTAATTTACATCTGCTGAAATTAATGACGCCACTGAACTTCTGAATATCGAAGATCGCAGACATCTTCAAGTTACCTTACTCTAATACCAATTGTTGTGATTTCAGAGGAGAATGCCCCTACAACTGGATCGACTGAGGCGGCGCAGCAGAAACAAACCACAAGATCTACTAAGGTAACGTGAAGAAGAGAAGAAGAAGATATTCCAAAGTATATAGAAAGCCAACACACAATATAACGTGGTTCCACCGATCAAACAGATCGTGCGTACGTCCCCGGAGAAGGGGAGAAACTTTATTAAAACTTTAGGGGAGTACAATAAGAATTACTTACACCTCACGCTGAGAAGATAACAAGCTCTTAATAGTCGCCAAGTATAGTGAACCCTTGTGGCTAAACTTCTCCCGCAATATTTGACCCGGTTCACATCCCGTTGCAGTCTTTCTTGAAGCTCCACCTCGCGATGAATTCCCTTCCAAGCTTATCCTTGAAACTCCATCTCTAATTGAGTTTCTTTCTTTCAGCTTGTATAATCCTCCACACTTCTCTCCTTTTAGGATTACCTTGTCTCTTTGGCTAACTGTGATGATGCCTTGTTGCATTTTGATCCAGCATCCTTCTTCAAGCACCCTTATGGATATTATATTGTAGCGTGCCTCCGGTACATACCAGACCGTCTCTAGAGCACGCACCGTCTCATCTCTTTTTGTAACCTTGACTGTCCCAGTGTCAATGACCTCGCAAGCCGAGTCATCCACCATCTTGACAATCTCTTCCTGACCCGGCTTGTAAGCAAAATTTTGTTCTGAAAGTACAAGAGAATTTCTAAAAATATATATAATTTCAAAAATGTAGGAAAATCCTAAAAATGCCCAGATAATTTCTAATTACAGAAAATTCCTAGAAATGCCCAGAACATGAAATATGCATGCACGTGCACAAATATACGTGTACATGTGCACATGTACGCATGTGCGCATATGCAACAAGGGAAGAGTACTCGCCTAAAAACCGGGGATACCTGATACCACGTGCACGTGTGCATGTGGGTCTGTGTTGGCAGCCCAAGGGGTTGCTCGAATCTGGTAGGGAGGAAAGGAAGGTGATAGAGTGTTGTTTTAGAGAGAAAAAGTGGGAAAACCATGTTTTAGAGAGAGAAAGTGTTGTAGAAAGAGAAAGGTTAGGATTTTGAAAGTGTAGTTCGTGTGGGGTGGTGGAGGAGAGGCAGAGGAACCCCTAGAGTATTGGCAGCTTGAAGCTAGGAAGAGAAAGAGAGAGTGTGTGAGGAAATGAAAGAGAGAAAGCTAGTGGGGGAGAGAAAATAACCTTTTGGGGTTTTTTAAATAGAGAAAAAATAGGAGAAAATTATAGGAGGTAGGGGAGATGAGGGAAGCCATCTACAGTAGCCAGCCTAGCCTAGAAAAGTTGAGGGAGGAGAGAGATAACCTAGAGAGATGTCAGAGAGAGGAGAGGGAATGTGCCATTTTTGGGGCTTTAGAATGAGGAAAAATTAGGGTAAAATAGGGGAGATGTATGGAGGTTTAGATATGATATTAGGGTGTCGTGGAAGTAGCCATGGTGATATAGGATTTTCGTAAGATTTTTAGAGTGATAAAATGATTGTTTTGAGATGAAAAATGGAGAGATAATGGAGAGGGAAAGGGTGAGTTCGGTTTGGAGTTGATAAGGATGAGAGAGAGTTTTAGAGAGAGAGAGAGAGAGGAGCTTAGGGATGAAGCCAAGTGAGATGGCTTCTTGTGGAAACTTGGAAAAGTGTAGAAAAGTGGAGAAAATTGGAGATAAGAAAAGGAAAAGGAAAAGGGAGAAAATTAGAAATGCAAATATGTAATTGTTGAGTGGTTCTGTGCAAATTAGGGTATTACAATACCCTAATCCTATACAACACCAAACCCAATAAATCATAACACTCCATGAAGCAAGTCGAGAATGTGTATGGCTAAGCCTATAACTTAGCACATCCTAGCAACTTGTGGATTACCAGTCGATAGAGATCCAACAGTACTGTTCGAAGACAATGCTGCATGCGTCGTTCAAAAGAAGGAAGAATCATCAAAAGCGATCGAACCAAGCATATATCCCCAAAGTTCTTCTCATTCAGCCAAGAGCTTGAAAAGGATAAGGAAATATTTAATATATACGATCACGTGATAATGCGGTAGATCTCTTTACAAAGGCCCTTCCCATACAACTCTCAAAAAGCTCATTCGAGATATTGAGATGCGTTATCTGCGAGATTTATGAAGAAGAACTACTCGTACCAACTTAAAGGGGAGCTTACGTGGCTGCACTCTTTTTTCCTTACTATGATTTTGTTCCATAGGGTTTTCCTGGTAAGATTTTTAACGAGACAGCATAAAACACGTATACGAAGAGGGTGTATTCTTTATCCCTTCGCTATGGTTTTATCGCACTGAGTTTTCCTAATAAGATTTTTAATGAGACATCATATATGGTTGACGGTTAAGGGGGAGTGTTATGAAAAGATGGCTGACAACTTTACTATGCAGCATTAATGATTTTACTATGCGATGACACAAGCATGCATAGTGACTGCATAGTACCTCAAAGTTTTTCTATAAATAGGCCCTTCCTAATTCATTTCAATGTACACTTCAAAATCAATAATAATTTCTACTTCTACTATGTCTCTAGAATTCTCTATTTCAGTGTTATAATTCTCGGGTTTCACAACACCCATGAGGTTCAAATTCCCGGGCATTTTAGATATTTACAGTCATTGTGGTCAATTTCGACTTTCACACTATCTATTAACTATGCAAGTCACACGGTAGCACATTGATAAAATCTCTTTGCAAAAAAGAAGTTTCAGTTTCAAATTCCACTTGCTTTAGCTATGCTTATATTTTAAAAAAAAAACATTATTCCCTATATGTAATATAAGGATGAATTTTTGGAATCTTATCTGATTGTTGATTAGCTGAGTTTTATAAAAAAAAATAGTAATTCAAAATAAGATTTTAATTTAGTAGATTTGCTTTCTATTTTACTGAAATTATAATTTGATATAGTTCTATATCTCTATTTGTTCTTTATTTTATAGATAGATATTTATGACAACTCCATAGTTTATCTAGTTTGCCCTGATTTAATCAACATAATTTGGTGTCGGCTAACCTCAAATAGTAGGATTTCGATTAATTTTAAGGCAAACCAGTCATTTGTTATGATTTAGTTTATGTTGTCAGTGTTAATTAACTAATTGAAAAGTCTCGTGCACTTGGGTGAAGCAAGAATAAATTTTGAGCACCTTTTCAATAAACTTCAGCAAACTTTGAGTACTTTTTATGTTTTTTCTTAAAATTTGTCCATATGACTTTAAAAGGTAGTTCGCAATATGCTCTCTTAGGACTTTATAATGGCTAAAAGATGGTTGAAATGGCTATACTGTTAATGAGTCCAGTAGCCAATCAAGATGAACCGATTTACCAGTCTAATTGGTCAGGTCGGTAAAAATCAGATGGGAGGTTTTTCTGTTCTATAGAATATTCTTTAATTACAGAACCATTTTTTCAATTTTCTTTCTTAGTTAAACACCAATTAGATTGGTATTGATCGGTCTTAATATAATCAATATATCAGCAGTAATATTTATGAACATAAATATTTTAGCAATACCCATGCTATAAGAATGTTAGTGTTGACACACTAAAAAAGACAAACTCACGTATAACTTTTCAACTGGTCAGAACAATGTCCAACTTATCAACATCTACAAAATACAAGTTGCGGACAAGCTGAAGACCAACTCAATACATCCTGAGGGACAAAGTAGAAACTCAGGCCCTGCTGATCCAGTGAAGCAGACAGTAGGCCAAATACTTCTTTTTGAGGCCAAGTCAGCTCAATGCTTAGCCTGGAGCAAGCTCAAGGTGCTAGCCTCGTTCCAAAGGCTAATTATCTATCTTCACCTTAAACCCCTTCAAAGCTCAGCTGAGAGCTAAATACCAGCTTCGCCTGAAGCTCCACATAATCGCACAGAGGGCTAATTTTTAACTTCGCTGAGACTTTAGCTCTGAATAAAATCTTCTAGCCCCGCGCGAGGCTAGATCCAGCCTCACACGAGGCTTTCTACGCCTCTATACGAGTGTTGGCCTAAAAATACAAGAGAATTTCTTCCGGATTAAGTTTGAAAGATAAAAATTGAAATGATTAGCAACAATAAGCATACAAGTCGAAACCACTGCGATTCCGTTATTACAATAAGCACTCCGAAAAATGGTAAGGGGGGGTGTTATTGTCGCCGCTTTTCTTCGTCTTTGGATGGGCTAGTTTTGGTGACCATGTTTTCTCCCTGACGCCCAAATAATGCAAGTGTAACGGACCAGAAAATTATAATTAACTGACATCTTAACTTATCAATAGCAAACTTAATTTTCTTCGGCTTAGGGCGGAGGCTTGAAACGAGCCCAGACCTCGCGGGCCACTGGCCCTCATTCTTGGGCATGATCTTAACATAGTAAGGCCCACCAAGCGTGGTTAAAAAGGTAAATAAAGAAAAGAACGTGTGCCCAAAATCGTAATTACAATACCCTAATCCTATATAAGCGCTATCGTCTTTTAGGCTTTTGTCACGGCTTTTGCTTCTTCGTAAAGGCGGAGCTCTCAGTTCTTCGGGGCTGTTTGGTTGCAAGGAAGTGGGCGGAAGTAAGGAAATAGGGAAGTATAATTGCTCACTTCCTATCTATCCAAACACCGGAAAAGGAAAAAGAAAACCTCTTTTCTTTTATCTTTTCTCTTTTACACAACCATTTCCTCACTTCCAGAGTGCTACAGTTAATTTTGTGGTCATGTAAATCTCATTTATAATAAATTGTAACACAAAACAGTTAATTTTTGGACCAAATAAATCTCACTTACATTCTAATTACAGTCTATTTTTATTTTTCTTAATTAATTTTTATTTTAATATTATTTTACGGTCAACTTTGTGGTCAACTTTTTCACTTCCACTTTCACATTACCATCCAAACACCATAAAAGACAAAATATTTCCAAATCACACTTCCCAACAACATCCAAACAACACCGAAAATTTACTAACCAATTCCCAAGTTCCAAAGGGAATTATTACTACTTCCTCGCTTCCTCACTTCCTCACTTCCACCTTTAACCAAACAGGCCCGAAGAAGAGGAAGAAGGAAAAGAGCGAGACCTTGCAATCATGGTTCGTTACCAATCCTAGCACTAATTTTTTCTAGCAGTAGCTTTTGTTTCTTTAATTTTAATGCCATTTATGCCACATTTTTGCAGTTGATCTAAATCTAGAGTATCCGTAACTCTGTATCAAAACTGTTTGCTAGGATTTTGGATTGATCGATATAGGTTGAAGTGGATCTGGAAAGTCTTTGAGCATAAAATGTGTTTTTTGTTATTTTTTGCTAGGAAAGGCTACTCCTTTTTTGAAATTTCGTTTTATAGTACTTGGGCTTGTTAGGTTTACTATTTCTGATTGATTATTTAGGACTAGAGTCTCCTTGCTTGTCATGCATTGTGAACTTCTCAATTTGCAATTTGTGAAATTAATCATACTTTGAATTTTTCTAATTCTTGTAAAGTTTATTGTCAGGTAGTTTTATCATATGCTTTAAATGATTGAGTATATTACTTTTGAAAGACTGTGGCAAGTAATAAAGTATTCTAGTAATACAAATGCTAGATTAAAAATGATCAATTTCACTAAGCAATGCAGACCACGAATGAGTAATAAGTCTTGAGGGGGCATAAATGCACAAAATTGTTGCTATCTTGAGAGAGAAGATTCTAGTACGTGGCGGACTGCGATTTCTCCAGAAACCCGTGACACGTGGCAGGCTGTGCCTGAGGCAGGGCCCTAAGACAAGTACATCTGTAGATTGTGCGGAAAGGTCAGTCTTTGCGGTCCCTCCATCCAAAAGGAGTCAATCACCGATAGTATTCGGTACAGCCCAACTAAGACGGTCTGCGCTTACAGATTCAAGTTCAGACTCGGAACCCCGCAATTTTTTCATTATACACGATCAGTACAGCATATGATGAGAAAAATAGGATACAACCTACAGCATGGGGTGGCTTGAACTTTGGAAAAGGACGACGTGATTTTCTGCGTAATTTCGTGTCAAAAGAAAAACCGGCAAATTACTATGATAAAACACACAGGGGCTGGGATATGTTACACTTTCACCTCCTATGTCATTTCAATCCGAAGACAATAAATCGATCCCGTCACGCTCTGCCTCTTCATCCGAATGGGAGTCAGATGTTAGTACAGGAATGTTTTTCAAGAATCTCTCTGTTAATATGACTTTGATCAATCAATTGGAGCCTGAGGAGGCTATTGAAACATTTGATGCTGAACCATGGGCGCAGCAACTGGATTTCCAGTGGGAAAAGCGATTCGAACAATGCGAATCGCTTACCGAGGACAGAGTGATTCAGGTTAATTTGGGTAATCCAGATCACCCTAAACTCATCTCTATAAGTGAGCTTATCACTTACAGAGAGAGAAGAATTGATAGCACTCATACGAGAGTAAATCGACGTCTTTGCATGGAATTACGAAGATATGCTCGGACTTGATTCTCAAGTAGCCATGCATCGTCTGAACATTAAGCCTGACGTCAAGCCAGTCAAGCAACAACAACGACGATTTCGCAGTGGTTTCAGAGTGCTTATTGTAATAACGGAATCGCGGTCCTCACAAAAATGTCATATTTCTGAGATTTTATAGGACTGCAAATCGCATTCCCAACCTATATTGAGACTGCGACAATAATCGCAATCCTCGCAAAAATGTTCTAGTTTTCAATTAATAAAAGAACTGTGACATAGTCACAATCTTCTAATAAATGACTGCGATCTTGCGAGTATGAGTCGTGGTTCTCATATAAGTTTTGCCATTATCAGAAAATCTCGTTCACAAACATCGAATGATGCCCAATGCTTTTCAAATCTAAAAACCATATCGATCATAGACACAAACAAAAACTTATTGCGAGCACGAACAAATGAGATCTGCAAAAGATCGATTCCAAAAAAATTGGTCCGGGGCTCCACCCTATGAGACCCCTGGGAGGGGCTCCCTGTTTTCTTCCAACTCTCACGGCGACCTAACCGCGCAAGTTGATCCGTGAATTACCCCGTGTAGGGATCAGGATTGAAGGAAGAGGAACATCAGGGGCGATGAGAAAGGATAAAAGAGGAAATAAAAATATATAAAGAGGTGGTTGGGAGGAATCAATTTATGCTGACGTGGATGAGATTGTAGCGAATAAAATGAGAAGGTGATTTTTTTCTAATTATGAAAGAATAGGTGGTTGTAGTGAAATTTTCCTCTAAATTATCGGGTATTATTAATATTCGAGTATGAATTTGTAGGGAACTTCTCAATTATTTCAGTATTTGTTAGGGACCTTAAAATCATGCCTCACTCTCCCACAAAACAGAGAAGGGGGAAAGGAAAAAATGGCACGTAAGAGCACTTCCATTGCAGGGTTTTTTGCTCGATTAATTTAGTGGAGCCCACATAAAAATTTGCTAAAATAATCTCCAATGATGGACTTCAAACTGCATGAGTAAAGACTCAGTTAGGAATTGCCTGAGCTCAAGCCAGATAGCATGATTTTTATCAACCCCCTGCCTGCACGGATGGGAGTGCTTATGGGTCGTAACTCTTAGAGTCAATCTAATGATATTATGATTTCATTTTGCATTTCTTATTTTCTCGCGCTCATTAAATCTGTAATATATGCGACTCTCTGTCACTCGCTCTCGCTGCGAACCCTCCCGTCTCCTATCTGAACTTCACACTCCATCTAAGCTTCTAAATTGCCCTCCTCGTAAACCTCAAAACCCTAGCGATCTGCCTCCGATCTCTTAGACGAGTTCAATTTCGCCTCCAAGAAAACCCTAGCGACCGAACCTCATCAAATCTCAAGTAAGCCTTCAATTCATAGTGAAATTGTGACTATTGTAGAGTAATTCTCTTGTTTAGTTTTTCTTTTCAATGTATCCGCTGGTTTATTTGCGATCAGAAGTCCGATTAAGTACGTTCTTTAGAAAATTTTCGCACATATCATTTTTTTTTTCAACATTTCTGCTAGATCTCTAGGTTTTTCATCGTTCTTTTCTTGAAATCTCTCAGATCATTTACACTTTGCTTTATTTATGAGAAACCCCTTTTAACTTTTCCTAATTTAGTCGATGTTAATTGTAGGAGTCCCTTAATTAAATAGAATGTTTTTAAAGTGTTTATTTGATTGCTGTTAGTTTGTTTAGTTTGTGCATATAATAGTAAAACACTAAAGAATTTTTTTAATAAATAGTTAGATGAACAGAATTCCAGTATCAAAATAACATAACGAATAAAAAAAGAAGTGAAAATAGTGGACGGTGGAGAAAGCCTATTTGGTGGTGGTGGTGTTTTTTTTGGGGTGGGAGTGTTTTGGGGGTGGGGAAAAAATTGCCCTTTGACAGTACACAAGAGGAGATGACGATCCAAGAAAATCCAATTGAGTTGGAGAAGACGATGGCTTGAAGTAAAAGAAGCAAATCAAGGTGAAGCAGTTTCTTTTTCAGGTGATTGCAAGTTTTCTTATTCTGGTAAGATACAAATTGGATTAAATTCCTATTCAATGAAGGTTTGTTTCTAAAAATTAAAGGGTTTAGAATTCTTTTAGATCAAGGAGATCAACTCCTAAAAGGATTAATCATGATTCTTCAACCATCCAAAGGCCAAGATCATTTCATAGTCTAAATAAGAGTTGTGTTGTAAAATATTATAAATAAAGATTGTAACCAATCATTGTAATTGCCTCAATCAAGCTGATCTCAAGGAAAAAAGGTGGAGAATACCAAGGAGATCAGAAGGAAGCCAAGCAAAGAGAGGAGTAAGGTGAAGGTGCATAGAGATAAGTAATACTCTTATAATTTAAGTCTAAATTAAGGAGGAAGGTAAATACTCTTATTGTATCAAGAGGAAGGTTTGATCTCTTTGTACCAAGTTATTAATAAAATTCTCTCAAGTTCTCTTCCCGACATAGGCTAAGCTTGGGCCAAACCACCACGTTAAATCCTTGTGTTCTTTATTATTACTTTTTTATTTAGGTATTGCTAGTTTGCTTTACAATAGTTTTCTTTTACAAGTATTGATCATATTGTCAAGTTTCGCATACGTCGATCCTGGGAGTAACAATTGGTATCATAGAATATCAATTTTCGTCTCAACAATTGGTATCATAGTTAAAGGTTGACGAAGGGCGATATGTCAAAGATAGGAAGTTCTACGACAAAGTTCGAGGTCGAGAAGTTCAATGGTAAAGAAAACTTCGACTTATGGCAAAAGAGAGTGAAGACGTTGCTGGTGCAACAAGGTCTTCACAAGACCTTATAGGGTAAGTTATCAAAACCTGTGGTACGTCAGACGAGGATTGGGAGGAGATGGATTTAAAGGCGGCAAACACGATCCAACTATGTCTCACAGACGAGGTGATGTACAACATGATAGGTGAAGAAACAGCTGCAAGATTGTGGTCACGGTTAGAGACGTTGTATATGTTAAAAGCCTCTCCAACAAGCTGTATCTTAAGAAATAACTATATGGGTTATGCATGAATGAAGGGACAATGATGTTAGATCATCTAAACTTCAACAAGATCATCGACGAGCTTCTAGTTGTTGATGTCAAGGTCGATGAGGAGGACAATGCATTGATACTTCTCAGTTCGCTTCCAAAGTCATAAGGTTACATAGTCACCACCATGCTCTACGGTAAGAAAAATCTCATCTTGGAGGAGGTCACGTCAACTCTCAATCTAATGAGATTAGGAAAAGACCAAATCAAGAGGAGCGGACAGGATTGGGTTTGGTGGTCACGGGAAGGAGATGAAAGGAGAAGGAAAGAAAGGTTTGAGCTCGTCAAAGGCATTGCAATTTTGTCACAGGGAAGGTCATTGGAAGAATGACTGCAAGCATCGACAAGAGTGGTTAAAGAAGAAGGGGCAAGCTGCGGAGGCAGACTTAGCATTGAGCGGTTTAGAGGGAACCAAAGTACTAATGACTTCCAACGAAGATAACACTTCTCAAGGTAAAGGCTAGATATTTGATTCAAGTAGTAAGTTCATGTATGTTCCTAAAAGAAGCTGTTCAACTTTTTTGTTGCAAAGGAGGAAGAGATTGTCAAGATGGTGGATGACTCGGCTTGCGAGGTCATTGACACTGGGACAGTCAAGGTTACAGAAAAAGATGGGACGGTGCGTGCTCTAGAGGCGGTCCGGTATGTAACGGAGGCACTCTACATTCTAATATCCATAAGGGTACTTGAAGAAGGATGCTGGATCAAAATGCAACAAGGCGTTGTCACAGTTAGCCAAGGAGACAGGGTAATCCTGTAAGGAGAGAAGTATGGAGGATTATACAAGCTAAAAGAAGGAAACTTAATTCATGATAGAGTTTCAAGGATAAGCTTGGAAGGGAGTTCATCGCGAGGTGGAGCTTCAAGGAAGACTGCAACGGGATGTAAACCGAGTCAAAGTATTGCAAAAAGGAGAAAGAGTGCATTCGGGTAAGGTCTGAGATGGCCCAAGCCATGGCGGTAAATCAGCCAAAGGCCCCGGGGAGTGGGTAAGAATTAAAGACTTCACGACACGATTACAACCAAGTAAAGAATTAAGGTATTAATCCGAAATCTCAAGTTGTTTTACTAAAAGCTTGAAAAGTAAGTCAAGGTGGAGATTGTTAGGATTTTGTTTTCTTTTTCAATAAGAGATGATGGTCCAAGAAAATCCAATTAAGTTGGAGAAGACGATGGCTTGAAGCAGAAGAAGCAAATTAAGGTGAAACATTTTTCTTTTCAGGCGATTGCAAATTCTCTTATTCTGGTAGGATACAAATTGGATTAAATTCCTATTCAATGAAGATTCAGTTTCTAAAGATTAAAGGGTCTAAAATTCTTCTAGATCAAGGAGATCAACTCCTAAAAGGATTGATCAAGATTTTTCAACAATCCAAAGGCCAAGATCATCTCATAGTCCAAATAGGAGTTGTATTGTAAAATTCTATAAATAAAGGTTGTAACCAAGCATTGTAATTGCCTGAACCAAGCTGATTTCAACGAGAAAAAGGGTAGAGAACACTAAGGAGATCAGAAGGAAGCCAAGCAAAGAGAGGAGTAAGGTGAAAGGTATGGATATAAGATAATATTCTTGTAAACTAAATCTAGATTAAGGAGGAAGGTGAATACTCTTGTTGCATCGAGAGAAAGATTAGATCTCTTTGTACCAAGTTATTAATAAAGCTCTCTCAAGTTCTCTCCGTGGACGTAGGCTAAGTTTGGGCCGAACCACGTTAAATTCACGTGTTCTTTCTTATTACTCTTTTGTCTAGGTATTACTAGTTTGCTTTATAATAGTTTTCTTTTGCAAGTACTGATCATATTTCCAAGTTCCGCATACGTCGATCTTGGGAGTAACAATTAGTATTGTAGAATATCAATTTTCGTCACAACATACACATGGAGACATTATCTTTTTCACAAATAGAGATGAATATGGATTGGTGGACACTGGAGAAAGCCAAATGTTTATGTACATCTTTGGTTAAACACCCTCCTAGGTGAATCTTCTCATGATTAGGATAGAAGTCAAGTTCACCAATCAAATCAAGTCAAGTTCATCAATCAAATCAACAATTTGAAAAATACACTATCTTCCTGCATTTGACATCTCAATGTTTCATGTCCTCTTATTTCTACGACCATTGTTATTATTTCTAGACCCATTTCTCTAACCATAGTCTCTCTCTCTCTCTCTCTCTCTCTCTCTCCCTCTCCCGCCCCCCTCTCTCCCCCCTCTCTCTCGACATATTATTACAGTAGGTACCTCAACTGGCTTGTTGTTTCCATACAACTAGACAGCTGACCATCTCTTACACTCCTGCCCCAAATGAGTCTGCCTCAGAGTACTGAAACTATTCCTTTCTCCATTCCCTAAAATTCTCGAGCAATTCATCCATTGTCTTTTTTTAACACTGTACAAGTATCTCCAACTAAGCTGAAAGTAGTTTGGGTCTCGTGTTAATGTAACAACTGCAAGAAATTGCAGGAGAGAATCGGCATTTTAGGTGCTTCGGGGAAGTGGATCTGTAATTGTCCTTATGAAATGGAAGTTCAAAAGGGAGTGAACGGTCAGAATGAAGGGGTGAAGAATCTTGTATTGGTTCCCTAAGGTGTACATAGGTGAGTTAATCATAACTTCATAGGCATTCTCTCTGCCATTTCCATGATGAAAAGTGTTCATTGGGATGGTAGCTATAATGATTGACTAAGATAGTAAACTACCAGCAAGTAGTCCTATAGTACCTGAGTACTGTAGCAATTTACATTACATGGAAGAATGCAAAGGCAACTATAAAGGCACTCTTGTAACACTCCCTTGTCTTGTTGTGGCTATAACAAAAAATGCTCATGTGTATCATATATATTTATGAGTAGTACCCTAGGCCATATTGCACATGTCCCAATGTGCATTGTTTCTGAATGTTTATTTTCTTAGAATTAATTTCTTCAGCTTGCATTGTATGACCAGACATTTCATTTTGGTCATGGATGATTATTGTTTTTTTTCTTTCTTTTCTTGTAAAAGTTCTATCTTCCTTCTCGAGATACCTTAGGTGAGATATTGAAGCCATATAGTGAAGAAACATTTTTATTTTTGAATTTGATGCAGAATTTTCCACCATATCAGATCGTGAAAATGAATAGGTGGAATGTGACCTATACAAAACACATAAAACAAAAGAGGAAAGTATATCAAGACGGAATACTGATGCTCTCAGCTGACAAGGTACACACCATTTATATCTTTCAAATTCTTTTTGAAAATATTTTATATTGACAGCAAATTTTTGTAAACACCACTTCAAACGTTTTCTCTTTATCCAGGAACTTTAGAGCAAGGTGTGTAGATCCTTTTATTTTCTTTTCAATGATTTGATATGCATTCTATACAATATTATTTTTAGTTATCTGTTTTCTGTAGAAAAATTTGAAGTTTCATAAGGAACATCAGTGTGAATTTTTAAGAGTGTCCTCCTAGTAACAAGGAAAAGTTTCATAAGAAACATCACTGCAAATTCTTAACACTATTTTTCAACTCTGGATGTGATTAACCAAAGAAATTTGCAAAATTTTCTTTCCATTAGTCTAGCACAAGTAAAATTATATCAAGGAGTCTCTTGAGACGTGGACTATTAACCAACAAAATGGCTGATATTGCCGATCTTGCCGATTCTGATAGTATAAACCTTTGACCGATACCGAGATTTCAAACCATGATTTCATCCAACTGTGCCTCTTCATTGTTGAATAATTTGTTCAGTGTTTTCCTTAAATAAGTCCCCCGTCTTCAATAGAACTATAATATATGACCTAAAGTCCTCTTTGGTGCATCACCCTCATGTCAAAATGACAAACCAGAATGATAAAATATGCGTGACATTTTGGTTGTAATGCACATTAGTGAAGGTTAAAACATGCACCTTAAAATTCTGCAGCACAAAGTATGGATGGCACCAACAATTTTCTCTGTCCCTTTCTAGTCAGCAACATGCCATCACATTTCTGTTTGAATACACTTTGCGGTTTGACATCTTGACCTAGTGATGATTTGGGTGAAAATTGTGAGATTGGTTCAGCAAAATTCCAAGCATCTGGTGAAGTTGGGTTCACTCATTCAACCCATGATAGAAATACCGTTGGTTTAATTGCTTATGATTGTATATATTTTTTATTTAACACAGTCCAGTTTTCCGAGATATACCGTATTTCATTTTTAGATTATCAGATTCATGTGATTCTAGCTTCCAAAGTTGTGAGTCAAGCTTATCTCCATGCCTAATAACATTGCTGTCCACTCACCTATCTTGTTTTTCTTCTTAACTCAGGTAGCACTCTATGATGACTGTGAGAAACTTATAGTTAGTAGGTTTTTGAAGAAGGATGAAGTGATTGAATGTGGTGGAATGTTGGCCTTTGAGACACATCTTGTTGACATCGGGGATCCTGAAGTAAGCCACACACCTTCAGTAGATTTAAATGTGCCCAGGGAAGATGTGAAATTGAAAGAAAGAGCTGGAGCAGAAGGAGAGAAGGTTAGAATTAGAAACATGACATTTTTACCTTTTCTTTTAACCATTTATAATATTTAACACATAATGCATTATAACTTTTATCTCTTACCGTCCTTTGACCTAAAAATGCAGCCAGTTTACCTTGGAAAGAAGAAAAGCACATTGCATAGTTTACCACTAAGGAACCATGCAAATGCAGTGCATGGAAGTATCAGAGGTTATTCCTTTTGCTTTCAACATACCTGTTTGCTCAAACATGTGCATTTGCTCAAACATGTGCATAGAGGCACATGCAAAAGTTTATATTCTAACTTTTATGCACTTACATGTAAATACCTTTTACCCTTAGACAACAAGAAAACCACAATACAAACTGAAGCAGTTCAGAAACATTCAGATACTGTTCCCATCAATAACAGAGGTTAGTCCTTTTCTGATAATGTATTTGCATTATAGAGGTCAAATTCTATTCCTACATAGCTTTTATCCTCAACCATTTTGAAATCCCAATTTTATTTCACTTTCTTTCTATTACTGGTATTTTATATTTCATTTGAAAAACATTTCATCCTTTTGCCATTAGGAAATCGATGATAACTTTGTTTTATTTAGTAGATATTACACTTTTCCCTTTACTCAACTCATTTTGTCTATCAGTATGTTGCAATCTGGCTGATACCTAATGGTTTACTGCCATAGTGAAAAATCAGAGCGAGCAATATAAGGCCAGGGCACTTTAGTGTTGTCCAGATGAAGCACAGACCACTTAAAATGATTAGCATGGTAATATGTTTTATTGCAACCTAAGGTACAGCTTGTTAGCTAGATAACCTTGTTGGCATTGTTGTTGCAAGATAATTTGTCTGAATGTTCTGGTGAAGTGTCAGTATGTACCCAAAGAGGGTAAGTGAGATGGCCAATACATTACTATCTCAAATAAGTGGACTTGAGTTCGGTTTCCACTATCCACAATGGGGGTGCTCCAAGGGGTTTATCCCTGATAATTGAGCAGTGTGTGGTGCAGGATGATGTCAGATCCAGAGGGAGGGAGATAATAGCTCAATTAAGGAGGGTGTTCACCCTCATTCGCAAAACAAAACAAAAGTGTCAATATCCGAAGATTATAGTCATATAAGGTGTCTGGTCTTTCAAAAACAGCAGTTCTTAGTAAATTTCTCACAAGGCAGAAAGACAAGAAGCACGTGGGATATAGAATTTTAGATGGAAACATATGTTATAATTTCCTTACAAGAAAAATAAACATTTCCGCTGCTGCTGCTGTTTGGCTTTTGTGAGAGGGAAGGAGGAAGTTTGGAGAAGACATTTGATTATGAAGATGACATTAAGGCTATCTGAGGTGTAGCTATGATTGGCTTTTGGCTCAGGTTAGGTGTGGGTAGAAAGAACTCCACCAAAAACAGTTACACAGTCAAGGTTCAAGCAAATAGGACGCATGCTTACTGCATGTTTATTCACGTAGAAGTATTATAACATTTTCACCTCAGATAGCCTTAATGTCATCTGTCATAATCAAATGGTAGTTCAACACAAGTGATGCACTTAAGATTAATTTGATAAGATCTCAACATAATCTAGAATCCACTAAAAATAAGGGATCCGTGTGTATGCTTTTCTGACCTATTAACAAGAATCTTCAGTTACATTATGATTTTTTTTTTTTAATTCACTTTTGTTGCCTAGCATGTAGCATCTCATTTGAGGCAGGTAACGAACCCATTCACAAATTTCAACACTCTTTAAAGGATTCTATGCTTTATTGTACTTCCTTGATCCGATATTTGTAGGTTTATTTTTTATATTTATTTTTTATTTACTTCTGTTGTTCTCTTATATCAATGGATGCCATTTATCTAAAATCTGACTTTAAACGTCCTTTGCATATATGTTTGCCTATTTGTAAATCACACATATCGCTTAATGTGAGAGAGATGCCATGTGAAGATAGTCTGGTGTGAACTGTGAACATTGCAATTTTTCTCCAGGCTCATGGTCATGTATTGTGAAAAAAACTATCCAACAAAATCAAATAAATACATTATCTAGGATAAAAGTATCTCAAATAATCAAAATTTATAGCTTATTATATATTTTCCATTCTGTTAAAGTGGTAGCAATATCTATAATACATAATGCTAGGTTTTTTTCTTGATGGATTTTGGGTTTTAACACCTCTGAGTTGCTATACTTGTTGAAACACCAGGGAATTAATTGAAAAGATTCTCTTAAGGTTTAGAGATAGGATGCATTCAATATAGCTAAGGGAACAACTGTGCCAATGACTTCATGTATGTCCAGGGCATTTTATACCATGTCTTTTATTATTGCACATATCTTTGAACCTAAAACAATTTTCTTAGCTTTTAATGACTCATGAAAATGTGAGTTTGAAAAAAATTACCACGAGACAACTAGATAGTTCATTAGCAGCCCAAAGGCAGTTGGATTGCAGAAAGTTAGAGTTATTACTTGATTCTTTTTTCTTGTTAAAATACTATTTTTTTTCATGATATTCAGCAGTTTAGAGCCCTAACATGAATAATGGTGAATACAAACAGAAGCTAAAGATAACTCAAAAGAAGCTAATGACTTGTGAAAATGTGAGTTTGAAAAAAATACAACGAAAACTAGATATTTCATTAGCAGCCCAAAGGCAGTTGGATTGCAGAAAGTTTTATTACTTGATTCTTTTTTCTTGCTAAAATACTATTCTTTTCATGATATTCAGCAGTTTAGAACCCTAACATGAATAATGGTGCATACAGAAAGAAGAAGCTAAAGATTACTCAAATGAGCACAACTATTATTTAAAAGAGTACATTGGCTCTGACAAAAGTATTGTGTTTTCAGTATCTTGTAGACTGTTAACTCCACTATTAGAATATGTGTCTTCTAGTCCATCTAAGATGAATTCATGAGTTTGGTAAAAAGGAAAGGTGTGAGATTAGCCTCAATTGAATAGGGATGCAATTGGATAAAGGTTAAATAAGATTGGACTCAAGACTCCTTTAGGGGTTTCCCCTTTTGGGTCAAATTGGGTTTCACTCTTTGTTAACAGAGCCACCTTAGTGCACGCCTTCCCAATCGAGCTTTAACCAAATTCCTAACAAGCGGTAAGCTCATGGTTAGTTGGCCCTTTAGTTTGGCCTGGTGAATAATGATGCATTTGGTTTATCTCCACTAGAAGATAGGCTAGAGCTCATCTTCTTGGTCCATAAAGGAAGTGAATGAGACTTGGTGAAGATGGGTAGAGTTCACCTTGCTGACCCGTGAAAGAAGCAAAAAAGACCTCGTAACATGCTAAGTAAATAGTTCGGTTTGCTATCATGTTGAGGGGAGCAAAAGCGACTTGGTGCACAATCCGCCCTGAATGACGTGAAAGAGATTGTTTTGGCTCGACTGGATACGAACCTAGATGGAGTTAGTTAGAATAAATGTCTCACATCCAATCAGAGTGGAAATCTTAGTCCATCTAGGATGAGTTCATGAATTTGGTAAAGAGGAAAATAAGGTGAGATTAGTCCCACATCGAATAGGGAGGCAATTGGATAAAAGCTTAAATAAGACTGGTCCAAGACTCCACTAGAGGTTTCCTCTTTTGATTAAATTAGGTTTCAATCTTAGTAAGATCCATCTTATTGCACACTGTTCACCTCCTGAATTGGGCCTTAACTAAATTACTTACACCTACAACCCAATTTATCCGTCTTTGCACTATGATGTTTTTTCCATCCACCTTCGAGACCGATCTGCATTTATTATGAAAATAACTAGTGGAGGCACTGGTTCAGGTTGGTTTGGGTCAAGCTTGTTGAGGTCTGACATATGTGCCCCAGATCTGACCTGAACATGTTTCATTGTTGCTTGACCCTCATCCGCAAGCAACACTTAACCAGCAATTGACCTGCTCCCCCCTAACTCCCTTGTTGACCTTCCTGGACTTTTTATAATTATTGATCTTGCAAATTTGCTCCCTTGGTTCCAAGAATGAAAGAGAAATAAACGCTACTGATCACTATATACAGAGATAATAAAGTTCTATAGGTACTCATATGAGGACGTGAGATATGTCACGAATGCAAGGATCTCACAACATTGCAAATTAGGATACTACTGTTGGATCTTGCTCTCACATGATTATATCTTGATAAACGTGTTTTGATGATAACAAACTATTGTGTTGAGTATTTTATACTCACATATGTTATGCAGAATTCTTGGACAAATTATAGTGAAGACATGGCTCATTCTTTGAAGATTAAGGAGTACAAAGGCTTGAAGACATATTGTATATTTTATTATATTTTTTTTCTAGATTTTAGAAAATTGTTGAAAGCCTTGATTCACACACACACTCTCTCTCTAATAAGTCGACTTATACATTCCTCTAGTCGACTTATAGTCTGATATATTGATACATACATTAGACTAGTCGACTTATAACTTTTATACTTATAATTCTCAATAGAAAGTTACAATTTCAACTTTCTTAGTCTAGTCGACTTATGCTTTCACATTAGTCGACTACTGTCTTCTTAAAGAAAATCAATCCAACTTTTCTAGTCAACTTATAAACCCTTATAGTCGACTTATAAATATCCGTTCTGACTTGAATATCCTTTTATCTCTCTGCCTAGTCGACTTATATTTTAGTCCAGTCGACTAATTTTTGTTCAACAGAAACTTATAAACTTTCTTTCTCAGATCAGTCGATTAATGCCTTTTATAAGTCAACTTATCAAGCTATTTTCTGTATCATATGTCGACTAACCAAATTATAAGTTGACTAATAATACAGTTTCTGTCTATTAAACAATTGTGTGATATTTTAAAATTATGATCGTTTTTCTCACCTTTTCATTCAAAATTCAAATGGATTAACTGACCAACAGTCAGAATTCTCTAGCTATAAATAGATATCAAAATTCTTCTCATTTACACACAACATTCCAACAAGTCTTTCTTGAACTAAAAATTCTGACTGTTTCAAGAAACTAAGAACTCTTTTTTCGCCCCTTTCTTCACCAACCTCCAATTCTGTGAAAAAATTGTGAAAGAAACTCTATAAGTCTCCTATAGATACACTTTCACATACAAATCAAGGCTTATAGGATTTATTGTACTTATTTTCAAGGAATGTCTTCTCGGTGTAGAGAAGAGGTGTATAAATTTGGCAGGGTGTTTGTCAAGTGGTGTACATGTGTATAATTTTGTAGGCTTCAAAATCAGGATAAGAAAAAATTTTAAATGGGTTGCTTGGGGACTGAATGTAGGTCAAGAGAATTGAATTAGGATAAAATCTTTATGTTTGTGTTTGCATTCTGATTTTATTTTTGTGATTGTCTATTTCTTTTCAAGTTACTAACATTTCTTGTTAAAAAATTTTAAACACTATTCACTCCCTTCTAATGTTTGTGTTGCTAGAATCTTACATTTGATATCAGAGCGAGATAAAAAATGATAACATATTTTTCTTCATCACAATTCAAGGAAGGACATTCCACACAAACACCTTTGTTTGACTGTTCCAACTACAGCTATTGGAAGTGCAGAATGAAGATATACTTGCAAGTTGTTAACTATGAATTTTGGAACATTGTTGAAGTGGCATTCGAAAAGTCACACACCAACTACGATCAATGGACTGACGAACAAAAGAAATCTGTCAACCTTGATGCAAAGGCGATGAACACTCTGTTTTGTGCGCTAAACGAGGAAGAATTCAATCGTGTGTCAACAATCACATCAGTGCAACAAATTTGACAAATACTACAGGTAACACACGAAGGCACAAACAAAATTAAAAAATTAAAAATTTTTATTCTTGTGCACATGTTCGAACTATTGAAGATGGAGAAGAATGAAACAATCGCTGAAATGATTACTCAATTAACTGACATCACGAACTCTCGTGTTCTCATCCAATATCGTGTTGCTTTGGAGCCATACTGAAATTTAAAAAATTATCTGTTAAATTAAATTAAAACTAAAATTAATTAAATTAACTAAATTAAAATAAAATAAAATTAAACTAAATTAAATTAAACTAAACTAGTTTATACTAAATTAAGCTAAACTAACTTAATTACCTAACTTCAATAAAATTATTAAATTACCTAATTTAATTATAATTATAAAATTATATTAAATTAAATTAACCTAAATTAAGTTTAACTAAACTAAACTAATTTAAATTAAATTAAACTCAAATAATTGAAAACAGAGAGACTAAGAAGAGAGGAGAAAGGGACTGAGAAAGAGAGAGGAACAGAGGAGAGACGCAGAGGAAAAAAGAGGAATAGAGGGGAAAGAGGGATTGATGGGGGGGAGAGGAACTGAGGGAGAGAGGAACAGAGGGGAGAGAGGGACTGAGGGAGAGAGAACATAGGGAGAGAGGGACTGAGGAGAGACGCAAAAGGAGAAAGACAGAGATCGACGGAGAGAGAGGGAGAGAACGAAAGAGAGGAACAGAGATAGAGACAAAGAGGGAGAGAAACGGAGACAGCGAGGGGGAGAGAGGGACAGAGAGACGCGGAGGGAGAGAGGGAAAGAGATCGACGCGGAGAGAGTGGGGGAGAGAGAGACAGAGACGGAGATAGAGAGGGAGAGAGAGATCGATGGAGAGAGAGGGAGAGAGATCGACGGAGAAAGAGACGTGGAGGAAGAGAGAGATCGACGGAGAGAGAAAGGGAGAGAGATCGACGGAGAGAGAGAGGGAGAGAGAGGTATCTGCGAGGCAGTAGGGCAGAGCGGTGACGGCGGATCAACGGATAGAGGGAAATTTTTTCTTGCACGTAGAGAGGGAGAGATCGATGGAGAGAGAGACGACTCCTCTCTCTCCCCTTTATGTGCGTGAATCACGGGCGCCGAGTCGAACCCGGATCGGTTCTGTCTCGGAGCCGACTCGGCCAACTCGGCCAAGTCTCTAAGTCTTTAGAGACTCGGCTGATTTGGCCGAGTCGGCTCCGAGTCAGAGTCGATCCGGGTTCGACTCGACGCACACCCTTCGACTCGGGCCCCGAGTCAACTCTGTCTTGGCCGAGCCGTATCCGACTCGGCCGAGTCTTCGTTCCTTACACACACACTCTGATAAGTCGACTTGTACATTTATCTAGTCGACTTATAGTCTGATACATTAATACATACATCAGACTAGCATAAGTCGACTTATAATTCTTAACCAAAAGTTACAATTTCAACTTTTCTCAGTTTAGTCGACTTATACTTTCACATTGGTCGACTACTGTCTTTTTACAGCAACTCAAGTTTTTCAATCCAACTTTTCTACTCGACTTATAAACCCTTACAATCGACTTATAAATATTTGTTCTGACTTGAATATCCTTTTATCTCTCCGATTAATCGACTTATACATCAGTCCAATCGACTAATATGTGTTCAATAAAAACTTAAAAGTTGTTTCTTTCTAATCAGTCGACTTATGCCTTTTATAAGTCGACTTATCAAGCTATTTTCTGTATCATAAGTCAACTAAGCCAAGTTATAAGTCTATTAATATGATAGTTTCTATCAGTTAAACAGTTGTGTGATATTTTAAAATTCTGATCGTTTTTCTCACCTTTTCATTCAAAATTCAAAAATATTAACTGACCAACAGTCAGAATTCTCTAGCTATAAATAAAGTTTAAAATTTTTCTCATTTACACACAATATTCTAGCAAGTCTTTTTTGAACTAATATAGTCTAGATTGACTGAGCAGTTGAAGACTTTATGCATTTTCTTTTATGTAATTTTTTCTTTTAGTTGTATTTTGATTTATTAGTAGTTGAATATTGTATTTTTTTTATTTAGTACCACATCGGTTGTGGTTTGGAACTACAAATTTGTAAAGTCTATTTACAGACTCTGGGATTAGTGGATAATAATGATGAAGAATATTTTAAATCAAGTTGTTATTAAAGATTTGTGTTATCTCAAATTGTTTAGGATTTGAATTCCTAATTATTTTCTCAACAAAAAAACCCTACTCTATTTTTTCTTTTCCCTTTTCTTTTCTCAGCCGCCAAGTCACCTTGATCCTCCCTCTTCTTTGCACTGTTCTTCTTCTATCATTTCTTCTCCTCTGTCTTCTCAACCAAGCACAGAACCCCATCAAGCCCTCTCCATCTCTCTCCTGCGCAACCATCATCAACACAACAACCCAAAGGAACCCAACTCCTCCTGGATGAAATCTGCCCTCCACCACGCCTCCCTCGACAATCAAGTGCCTCCTCTTCCGCCTCTTCCTTCTCCTCACTCGTCGCCACCAACGCAAGGCTACCGAGGCCATCCATCAACTACAACAACTGCCATTTCACCCCTTCCCTCTCTCCTCGTCATCGTCACATGCATACCCGAGCGCCAACACCACTACCGCCTCCTTCTGCCTGACGCCAAGTCGTCGCCGCCGACCACCCTTATCGCCACCTCCTCCCGGCCGACAGGCCTTGCCTTCGCCTTTGATCTGCGCCTGCAAGCAAAAGGAAGAAGACGTCACTTCAAACTGGGTTCAGATAAGAAGATCCAACCCGAATTCAATTCCAACCCAATAGAAGATTGCGGGTTTAAGTTCCAAACCCGGATTCGAATCAGCTATAGTGATTCAACCCGTGCTATAGTAACGGGTTCAGAACTGAAACAGACTCGTTAAGAGTTTGAATTCATTTTTGGGGTCATAACTTGACGTTTCAGATCCCGATTGAGACGATTTTTGAGTCGTTACGATCGTGACGATGAGCTCTACACACCAGCACTCTTTGAGGTCAGTAAGATCTTTGTAATCATTAGTAGGTAATTTTCTTTACTCGTTCTATTTATTTGTGGGTTCGAAAATCATCTGTATTATTTTATTGATCTAATCTGCTATCACAAATATTGTGAGACTGAGATTTGTTAACCCTGTGTTTGCTGATCATATATATTGAATGTACAAGTTTTTGTCATCATAAATGATTAGTTGCATTATTTTATTTTAAATTTAGAATGGTATTATTGCAATTGCGATATTTTGCTAAAATCTAACTATCTCATTATTTATTTTAATTATTTTCCTATCCAAAATCGTATCATGATGGAACGTAGCGAAGTTTTGCTTTATTACTGATGTTTGATTTACACACGCATACAACATTTCACATCATGTATGTATCTACCATAGGTCTGGCTCTTATGGAAGTGCATAAACCTTATCTAGGTTTTTTAAAAATTCTTATGTAAATCTTAATCAAAATTCCTAAACACATTAATCATGCTGGTTCTACCTATTCCCAGCCGCACTGACCTGTGAAAGTAAAATGCCTGCCATATTTATGTTTTAGCACTATAATTTAGGTTTAATTTGTGGGTCTAATACAAAATTATCACCCCAAAAGGTACTCTGTTCCCATGTAGATTATTGTTAGTTTCTAAATCAGATCAAGTGTGATATAAAACATGTTTTTGCAGTAAAGTACAGTGAAGTCTTAGTTTCAGAAAAAATCCTATTCCTTAGCAAACCAAAGGTGACCAGATACTTTAGTTTGCCCTATGGCTAAGCGAGTATAAAACATTGGAACCCAGGAATCTATCAGAAATTTAACTTGAATGTCATGAACCTCTTAGGCTTTTGTAGAAGTACATGTACACCATAATAGATTTTACAAGACTTCTGCGGAAGCTTCATGCTCCAAGTAGTTTTAAGTTGATGCATGATAATTTTTTGAGGAAAAATGTTAATATTTTGCTTGTTTTAAATTCTTTCATTCTATGTAGAATGGAATGTCTTGTACGCCACTCAAATAACTCAGAAATCAAAGAGGTATCATGATGGCATCTTACGACTTGTCAGATGTGGTTCTCATACGTATCAGGTTAGTCGATACATTCTTTATTTTAATATTCCTTATATTCTTTTGGGACCTCCTCAGCAAAACTCTTCTCCATATTCCTCGCATAATGTGCCAACCATTTGAGTTCACATTTTTAACAAACCCTCACTGTTAATGGTAAGTCTCTAGGCTTTGTCCTTGTATGGAATTTTGATGGGTCATGGTTTTGCCAGTGACATTTGGGCATCATGCTTAATTGTTTAGTCTACAACATGAACTGAGCGTTTGTTATGCTTGGTGTAATATCCCTAATCTAAACTACTGTATTTTTATTTCTTCAAGTATTTATTTTTATTTACTGAGTATTTTAATTAATCAAGTTAATTTATTATTTTTCCTGAGATTATTATTATTAAGTATGGAAATTACTTTTGACACAGTAGATGGTAATTTGACATTTTATATTTTCCATTATGATTATTATTTATTGTTAAAGTATTATTATTCCATTGTTAGTATTCAGTAATTATTTTTGGGATTGGTATTACTTATTTATTTTAATATTTGTGTTAATACTGATCTTGGTGGTGGTGGTGGTGCTCTTCTTGTTAGCCTTAACCCAATACCCGATATCTATACCCAATTACCTAATTGGATCTATAAGCCCATTACTCATTGATTGGTTGAACCCCAACCTGTTGGCATACCCGCTACCCACAGACCCAAAACCCAATAACCAACCCATATTATATAATCCCATTTTTAATCTAACCTAAACCTAATCTCTCTTCTCCTCCTTATACACACAGCCGCACCCTTTTTCTTGGCTGCTCCCTGCGCAACTCACAGCACCAGGAGCCCATCCTTCCCCCTTTGCTGCCGCACTTCACCTTCACCATGGCCGCCCACCACTTCTTCTCTCCCTCCTTGCGGATCAGCACCCGACACCAGCAGTTCGGATCCAGGCCACCAACAGCACCATCCATTGGCCGTGTGCATCCAGCAGACCATGGCAACATCAGCCTCTCCTCTTCCTTGCAGCAGCATCCCCTGCTCCTTGTACAAACCCAGCAGGCCATGGCCGGACCCTCTCCTCCTTCCTTGGCGCACACACGCAGCAACAGGCCGCCCCTCTGCAGGCCCCCGTCCTGATCTGCGCCAACAGCAGCTCGACAGCAGCATGGCACAACGACGACAGCCCAAATCTGCTGCAGATTCAGATCTGCGCAAGTTCGGGCGAGTTGGTCGTTCTCCCGATCCACGCCATCCCGTCGCCGGAGACCAGCACGGTGACCTTCCCCAGTGTCTTGGCCATCCCCCATGCAGTCCGTTGGCGAGGAACCGCACCACAGCGACCATGGCAGCAACTCGCTCGACGACGCGCACGGCAGATCCAGATTCAGACCAGCAGCACAAGCAGCGGGCGAGCGGCGATTCCAGGCCCTTCCGGCGAGCGCGAGACCTCCAGCTTGCTGCCATGCCTTCTCCAGCAACCTGGCTACCTTCCCATGCGGTCCGACAGCGAAGAGCGGCACCACGGCGACCGTAACGGCGACTCGCCCGGTAATGCGCAGATTTCCCAATGTGAGTGTCTCTCTCTTTCTTCTCTCTCTCTTTATTTATTAAGTGATCGCAGATATTAATTTATAGGTGATGTAAATTGTTGAGTAGAACACTTATGTTACATGTTTATGTGTGGAGATCACCGAGCATGAAGGTGGACGGTCATCTCTCCGTTTATTTTACATGTTGGATGCATAGGGATGTGATAGGCATGATTATTGATATATGTTGGAACACCATGATTATCACATGAGAGTTTAGATAATTTGTGTAGACTATACATGTTGTAGCCCAGGTGTGTATTGGAGAGAAGATGGGGAGAAGAGTGGAGTATCTCAGAACCTAAGTGCCCAGACAGAACTGGATTAGTCGACTTGTTCATATTGATAGTCGACTAATCCATGTATTAGTCGACTATTACCAGCTCCTAGTCGACCAACCCACCTTCCAGGAAATAGTTCTGCTCTCTGTATTTTCCTGCTAGTCGACTTGCCCTCTTCTTTTAGTCGACTAATTATTCCCTAGTCGACTTGTTCATCTCCCCAAGTCGACTAACTTGGCCTGTCTGTTGTGTATAGTTTCTTTAGGGATTGTGGACTTCACCTATGGATTATGTATTGGTTATTGATGGATGTACATGATTTCTAGAGATGGATATTAGTGGTAATGACTTGACTTATCATGATAGATCTTATATGCATGGATTGGATGTCCTTTCGAATGTTGGGATCTGATGTTCGACCTTAATAGAAATGTGAACTCTTGAGGATTTGGGAATCAGAGTTGTATATTTGAGTGAGAGGACTAGTACTGGATATTGTTGATGTATGTCGGATTGGTGATTAATGTGTCGGATTACGTGATGTGTATTGATACTCGATTGATTAGAACTATTGGAATCATGACTTGGTTGTAATGACTCGGGATTGATCTAGACTTATGTTATTTACATTGTATGGATGGTCTTGAGAACCTGAGTTTATAGTACTTTGCTTGGATTAGTCTGTTCATGACCAGTAGATTATTACTCACCTTGGATAATCTTGTTTTACCTGTGAAACCTGACTGGTTATTCTTTATATATATACCTGACAACTATCATGTTCATGTTACTGAAATTTGCTGGAAAAATATTATTACACGGTAACAACACCCGCATGTTCACTTGTTATATTCCTGTTATACCGGTATCCTGTACCTTGATATATATTATATTCCTGTTGTACCGGTACCCTGACTTTCACATGTTGATATTGTTACCGTGACTACCACTGAGTCATCCCAGAGATTTAAGTAACATGTATACTAAATAATCTTGGTAAACTAAAACATGATAACAAACAACTTGCACTGGGATTGGGGAGATTGATGGAGGAGACAGCGTCCGTATTTTGGGTGGACCTAGGATTTAGGTTGCGCAGCCGAAAGAGGGTTCACTGCAGGGTTCCCGTGGGGTGACTGGCACCCCGTCATGTTTTATTCCTGTTATACATGTTCTTGACTACCTGGCGGTAGGTCCTGGTTCAGCGCCAGGAGTCTGGGCCGTGGTCCCGGGTATGTACGGGACCCACCTAAAGCATGGACAATGTCTCCAACCGATCAGTTTCAATAACTTAAGGGCATCGATTGGCATGTGTGGTAGGCGTAGTATGGGATGCGTCTATTACATGTGACAATTGGTGTTCGCTGACATAATTAATAATAAACTGTTGATGCCTTGTGACTGACTGTAATTACCTGATTGTATATTTATATATCACTATGTCAGACATATGATTGTAACCAGGACCAGATTATTATAACCAGGACCAGATTTATGACCAGACTTGGATGCCAACCTAGTGACATGTGATAGATTACACGCCTTGACATTGATTGCATATTTACAGTTGTGCCATTTGTTTACTACCTGTATTCATGTTTTATCATATGTGTATTACTGTTCAGCTTTTTATCTTGTTATTTAGCCTTTTCTATTTACTGTTGCTCTTACTACTAATTATGCACATTGTTTCTTCTGCACGAGTTCTTTCCCCTTTACACACACACTCATTATGGTCGCGTTCTGACGACCCTGGATTTTGCACGTCCAGATATTGGACGGTTGGTTTCCTTTGTGCAGGTGTTCGTTGAGGCCGTATGCTTCGCGAATATCTGGAGCTTCTTCCTATTCTATTCTGGTACTCTTATCTTTTTAGCTTTCATATTATTTCCTGATTCTTGTCATATCAGTTCAGTTCTTATTCCAGTCATTCTTCTATCTCTTGATTCATATGATATCATGCGTGGTTGTTTATATGTGGTATTGCAGTAGTCATGATTATTACGTTTAGATTTATAGCTTGTTTCAGGTTACAATTGAGGCTTAGCGTGTATACGTGGGGTATTTTCCTCGCGTATATGCGTCGCCATAACGTCTCCGTATCTTTAGGATCGGGGCGTTACAGAGTGGTATCAGAGCCAGGTTCGACATAAAAGAGAACCTAGTTCCTACCTGTAACCTGAGACAGTTATGTTGACACTGCAATATACATATAATATTCACGTGATAATATTGACTCCATTTGAAAATTGATCGTCCTCCCTTTAGAATTCCGTTCTTGATCTGTTGATATTCATGATTCCAACACTTCATTAGAGTGATTTGGATGTACATCTTGATTTCAACCTTCCTTCCTATTCATCCCTCCTGATTCTATCTCTTGAGATGGGTTACTTCATGTTGAAGATGGTACCAGAGATCAGAGCGCGCAGCGGAAGCGTGGTGAAGTCTTGATGCTGTGAGAAGTGGTGTGGAAGCTTTATCTTCTTCCTAATCTGATTTTTATCATTCCCCGCTTTATTGAAATTTCGAGGACGAAATTTTTATTAAGGTGGGTAGAATGTAATATCCCTAATCTAAACTACTGTATTTTTATTTCTTCAAGTATTTATTTTTATTTACTGAGTATTTTAATTAATCAAGTTAATTTATTATTTTTCCTGAGATTATTATTATTAAGTATGGAAATTACTTTTGACACAGTAGATGGTAATTTGACATTTTATATTTTCCATTATGATTATTATTTATTGTTAAAGTATTATTATTCCATTGTTAGTATTCAGTAATTATTTTTGGGATTGGTATTACTTATTTATTTTAATATTTGTGTTAATACTGATCTTGGTGGTGGTGGTGGTGCTCTTCTTGTTAGCCTTAACCCAATACCCGATATCTATACCCAATTACCTAATTGGATCTATAAGCCCATTTACTCATTGATTGGTTGAACCCCAACCTGTTGGCATACCCGCTACCCACAGACCCAAAACCCAATAACCAACCCATATTATATAATCCCATTTTTAATCTAACCTAAACCTAATCTCTCTTCTCCTCCTTATACACACAGCCGCACCCTTTTTCTTGGCTGCTCCTGCGCAACTCACAGCACCAGGAGCCCATCCTTCCCCCTTTGCTGCCGCACTTCACCTTCACCATGGCCGCCCACCACTTCTTCTCTCCCTCCTTGCGGATCAGCACCCGACACCAGCAGTTCGGATCCAGGCCACCAACAGCACCATCCATTGGCCGTGTGCATCCAGCAGACCATGGCAACATCAGCCTCTCCTCTTCCTTGCAGCAGCATCCCCTGCTCCTTGTACAAACCCAGCAGGCCATGGCCGGACCCTCTCCTCCTTCCTTGGCGCACACACGCAGCAACAGGCCGCCCCTCTGCAGGCCCCCGTCCTGATCTGCGCCAACAGCAGCTCGACAGCAGCATGGCACAACGACGACAGCCCAAATCTGCTGCAGATTCAGATCTGCGCAAGTTCGGGCGAGTTGGTCGTTCTCCCGATCCACGCCATCCCGTCGCCGGAGACCAGCACGGTGACCTTCCACAGTTCTTGGCCATCCCCCATGCAGTCCGTTGGCGAGGAACCGCACCACAGCGACCATGGCAGCAACTCGCTCGACGACGCGCACGGCAGATCCAGATTCAGACCAGCAGCACAAGCAGCGGGCGAGCGGCGATTCCAGGCCCTTCCGGCGAGCGCGAGACCTCCAGCTTGCTGCCATGCCTTCTCCAGCAACCTGGCTACCTTCCCATGCGGTCCGACAGCGAAGAGCGGCACCACGGCGACCGTAACGGCGACTCGCCCGGTAATGCGCAGATTTCCCAATGTGAGTGTCTCTCTCTTTCTTTCTCTCTCTCTTTATTTATTAAGTGATCGCAGATATTAATTTATAAGTGATGTAAATTGTTGAGTAGAACACTTATGTTACATGTTTATGTGTGGAGATCACCGAGCATGAAGGTGGACGGTCATCTCCCGTTTATTTTACATGTTGGATGCATAGGGATGTGATAGGCATGATTATTGATATATGTTGGAACACCATGATTATCACATGAGAGTTTAGATAATTTGTGTAGACTATACATGTTGTAGCCCAGGTGTGTATTGGAGAGAAGATGGGGAGAAGAGTGGAGTATCTCAGAACCTAAGTGCCCAGACAGAACTGGATTAGTCGACTTGTTCATATTGATAGTCGACTAATCCATGTATTAGTCGACTATTACCAGCTCCTAGTCGACCAACCCACCTTCCAGGAAATAGTTCTGCTCTCTGTATTTTCCTGCTAGTCGACTTGCCCTCTTCTTTTAGTCGACTAATTATTCCCTAGTCGACTTGTTCATCTCCCCAAGTCGACTAACTTGGCCTGTCTGTTGTGTATAGTTTCTTTAGGGATTGTGGACTTCACCTATGGATTATGTATTGGTTATTGATGGATGTACATGATTTCTAGAGATGGATATTAGTGGTAATGACTTGACTTATCATGATAGATCTTATATGCATGGATTGGATGTCCTTTCGAATGTTGGGATCTGATGTTCGACTTAATAGAAATGTGAACTCTTGAGGATTTGGGAATCAGAGTTGTATATTTGAGTGAGAGGACTAGTACTGGATATTGTTGATGTATGTCGGATTGGTGATTAATGTGTCGGATTACGTGATGTGTATTGATACTCGATTGATTAGAACTATTGGAATCATGACTTGGTTGTAATGACTCGGGATTGATCTAGACTTATGTTATTTACATTGTATGGATGGTCTTGAGAACCTGAGTTTATAGTACTTTGCTTGGATTAGTCTGTTCATGACCAGTAGATTATTACTCACCTTGGATAATCTTGTTTTACCTGTGAAACCTGACTGGTTATTCTTTATATATATACCTGACAACTATCATGTTCATGTTACTGAAATTTGCTGGAAAAATATTATTACACGGTAACAACACCCGCATGTTCACTTGTTATATTCCTGTTATACCGGTATCCTGTACCTTGATATATATTATATTCCTGTTGTACCGGTACCCTGACTTTCACATGTTGATATTGTTACCGTGACTACCACTGAGTCATCCCAGAGATTTAAGTAACATGTATACTAAATAATCTTGGTAAACTAAAACATGATAACAAACAACTTGCACTGGGATTGGGGAGATTGATGGAGGAGACAGCGTCCGTATTTTGGGTGGACCTAGGATTTAGGTTGCGCAGCCGAAAGAGGGTTCACTGCAGGGTTCCCGTGGGGTGACTGGCACCCCGTCATGTTTTATTCCTGTTATACATGTTCTTGACTACCTGGCGGTAGGTCCTGGTTCAGCGCCAGGAGTCTGGGCCGTGGTCCCGGGTATGTACGGGACCCACCTAAAGCATGGACAATGTCTCCAACCGATCAGTTTCAATAACTTAAGGGCATCGATTGGCATGTGTGGTAGGCGTAGTATGGGATGCGTCTATTACATGTGACAATTGGTGTTCGCTGACATAATTAATAATAAACTGTTGATGCCTTGTGACTGACTGTAATTACCTGATTGTATATTTATATATCACTATGTCAGACATATGATTGTAACCAGGACCAGATTATTATAACCAGGACCAGATTTATGACCAGACTTGGATGCCAACCTAGTGACATGTGATAGATTACACGCCTTGACATTGATTGCATATTTACAGTTGTGCCATTTGTTTACTACCTGTATTCATGTTTTATCATATGTGTATTACTGTTCAGCTTTTTATCTTGTTATTTAGCCTTTTCTATTTACTGTTGCTCTTACTACTAATTATGCACATTGTTTCTTCTGCACGAGTTCTTTCCCCTTTACACACACACTCATTATGGTCGCGTTCTGACGACCCTGGATTTTGCACGTCCAGATATTGGACGGTTGGTTTCCTTTGTGCAGGTGTTCGTTGAGGCCGTATGCTTCGCGAATATCTGGAGCTTCTTCCTATTCTATTCTGGTACTCTTATCTTTTTAGCTTTCATATTATTTCCTGATTCTTGTCATATCAGTTCAGTTCTTATTCCAGTCATTCTTCTATCTCTTGATTCATATGATATCATGCGTGGTTGTTTATATGTGGTATTGCAGTAGTCATGATTATTACGTTTAGATTTATAGCTTGTTTCAGGTTACAATTGAGGCTTAGCGTGTATACGTGGGGTATTTCCTCGCGTATATGCGTCGCCATAACGTCTCCGTATCTTTAGGATCGGGGCGTTACACTTGGCATCCATAATCGTTAACTTTAAAAGAGAATCCTTCCACTTCCTCTCCTTTACCTTCATTACCATCTCAGTTCAAGGACTCACACAACCAAATAAATCAGTCTATCCCTGTTAATACTTGTAAACTAATCCTTTGTTCTCTATTGATCCCCAAGTGTCTCCAACATGTCATGGGCACAAATGAAATAATTTTTTATTTTTCAAGTTTCTAATCTTCAGTCATATATTCTGGTTAACATTTTTTATAACATAGTTGGTCTGGAATATCTCCTAAACTTTATTTTCATCAGCATATGAAATACCAATTGGACAATTTCATGAACTCCTATTGTTTAAGAAGTTACTTCATTGTTTCCATCAAACATTCATGTTTATTTTGTCTTTTTAGTTAATGTTGCAATTTTGTGATTAATGACAGAAACTTACAGGAATCATTTTTATTAATGCGTCTAGTTCTGTATGCTACTGGGATTCAAACCCGAGTCCCTGACAACCCCAATTAGTAATAGCTAGCTGCAAGTGGGCTATACCTCTTTGTCAGAGGCATCTATATTCAAGAGAATCATGTAAGAATTGAAGGCATTCCAGAAAACTTTTTGATTCTCTAACTGCGAGATTAAACTCTTTTTTAGTTGAGGCAGCTATCACTTTGGTTGTCTTTGGATCACTTGTTCATTTCATTACCGGGAAGGTCCTAAAGTATTCAATAACACAGTAGTGCATTTTGTTCACCAAGTAGATACCGCATCATGATCTCTTTCTTAACTTAATTTAGTTTCTTTAGGAAACAAATTGACATTTTTTTGGGCAAACATAAGAGCAAACAGTCTTTGTTCTTTACAAGCCACATCTTATGTGGGTGTTGGTGTGCATATTTAGATTTTTGTTGCAACTTCTGGTGGAACACTGATTTACAGAATCTGTTTGTGGTTTACCAATGTCCTATTTGCAGGTCATCTTATTAAATGAAGATGGGACAGTACTTGGCAGCAAGTACCTTAAGTCAGTGGAATGTGTTGAAACTGGACGTGACTATGAGTTTTCTAACTTTCTGGTCCAGATTTGTGAACCACGTACTCTTCCAGTGGGTAAATCTAAAAATCCAAGTCCATACCCTTAGTTCAATACTTATATTTCGCTGTTGTCTATGGTCACATTTATCCTATGGAAAGTTGATGGAGAATGTGAAATTCATCATCACGAAAACTAGACTCTATGTCTAAGATCGAGTTTCTCTCCTGGCGGTGCATGTTGGTCCCCTGACTAAAATATTTGGCTACCTTTCAGATAACTCCCATGGGGGTTCTTTGCAACAAGTTGCTGGTAGGAGTACAGGAATGGACAAGTTAATAAGTAATCAGAAAGTTACCAGTATCAAGTCAACGCCAAATGGTTAGTAGCAAGTCAATGCCCATGGTTTGTTTCTTCTCACTTAGGTATTATTGTTAGCAGTTATAATATGTTTTTTCATACGTTTTAGATAGATCGGCAGCAGGTGGTGCAGTGTTACCATATCTAGCAATGTTTGGAAGCAATATATATTAATAGCATTTAAATTTATCTTGAACTTTTCTTTTTTGGGAAGAGAGGCCATAGTCACATTGAATATGTTGATCTTAGAACGTTATAGGTTGTCGCAGATCAGTTACTGCAGACTCATCAATCTTACAATGATCTAATATGTTAAATAATATATTGCATGTATAGTTTTATCTTTGTCAACTATGGACAGTATGATGTTCAAATAACCAAAACCTATTTTGATTTAGTTAATTTTATGTATAACAGATATCCAAAATGAGCATACAGGAGTTGATTGTGGCGATCTTGATGGCAGGTTCACCAATATTAATACCAAGTCAAAACATGGTCGTTTGTCTGTCCTTGATCAGTGTTATATTCTTTTTCTGATGTTATTTGGTGTTTTTTTCAAACTTTTTCAAGAAAGTATTTGAATTATTGCATTCTGAGAAGAATATATAACAACTCCTCCCTTTCTGTCCTTTGATGGTTTAAGCTTATGACAATGCCATTATTTTGTTTATTTCTTGATGCTATGGAACAGGCTCTTCCAACAAGAATAATAGTCTTATTGTCTGCTGAGCCTTCCAATACTTTGTCTTTTAATATATACTAAGCCTACAAGTATGCGCATGCATTTGCAAGTTGGGGAAAACTAATTCCTTTAATTAAAAAATTCATGTATGAATTGGAGGATTTCTGATGTTTCTTGATTTGAGCTATAAAAAGTTGTGCCATTTGTTTGAAAGCTGTTCACAAACTACATCTTCAAAGAAGAATAATTTTAGAGAAGCAGAAATGTTCATCAGCTAGTAATATCAAAGATCATCAAAGAAAGAGTACTGATATATTTCTCCTTGTTAACTACAATTTATAAAACCCAGATGGTAATTCTCTGTTGCAATACCCTGTTTAATGCAGAAGAAAAGAGGTTTGCCTATGCAATATGATCTATTATCTGCAGAAACTGACTGGTCATGATATGAAGTGCTTCTGCCATTCAGTATCGGTTGTTATTCCTAGCGTCTTGACAAATCAACTCTCCCCACCCCCACCCCCTTCCTTCCTGTATTGTGATATATATCGCATCCATCTTGTAACTTGATCTGGTTTTATTTTGAATACTCTCATATTATTACCTGTGAGTGTTCTTTTAATTTATTCTTTAGATGCCAAAAGGAAAATACATACAAGTACTTTTGGTGCCAAGCTCTGAGCTAGCCTGAAATAATCCCGATATTTTAACATTTAGCTGAGTGGCTCATTATGATTAGCAGGTTTAATGATTTTTTGCATGATATTAGTAAGGTTTACGTGAAATTATCATAGTTCTGAGTGTATCCGTTTGTTTTCTAATATGCAATGCAAGGGATGCTATTAAATTCCTATAATGAACTTTTCCTTATTCACATGGTAAAGCCATTCTTCTTATGAAATTTTGTCATTTTGCGTAGAATGGAATGCCTTGTACACCACTCAAAAAACTCAGAAAGCAAAGAAGTATCATGATGGCATCTTGCAACTTGTTAACTGTGGTTCACATATGAAGCAGGTAATTTGATGCCTTTTCATTTTACTGGAGTTCTTTAATTTTGTCATGCTTTGTGCATCTAACTATTTACTTTTTGTTTTCTAAGGGATTTTCTGATTTCATGCCTTAATTAACATTTATGAAATAGACTACCTTCTCCATGCCAGAGGATAATAGCTAAAACAATTATTACACGATCATCAAGGTGTTTTTGACATTTCAAAGATGTCTTTGTTCAACAAAAGCACTTTTGAATCCTTTACACAAGCAGGTGCTCCTTTATTATTTCATAAACTGACTCAGATCGGGGTTGTGGTGTGGCCTTCTCTTCTCTTTCATGTGTTCCCACACCATTATGTTAGTTTTACTTCTTGTCAACCTTTGCTCAAGATGTATTTAAGTTCTCTACATATTTTCTTGTGTTTGTCTCTTACTGCAATAGTGATATAAAGTTGGAGCATATTTTGGTTAGAGCAATCCAAAATTTAGTCGAAGCTTGGTGCCTACTTTGGTTCTCATTTATTACTACCCATAGCATCATAACAGATATGAGATTAAATGGATATGAATCCAAAATGCGGATACGGAAGATCATCTAAGCCTTCTTCCTATTTAATGGGATTTATGATGGAACACACCTCAAGGTCAAGAAAGCTCTGCAAAAGAACTAGTTGAAGTTTCAAGAAAGCGCCAGAGCACCACTTTGTAAGCCTCACAGACAATCTTGTACGGGAGCCCAATGAAGTATGATCAGGATTCTACCTATAGAAATTTGATTTGTGTTTTCTAAAATAACTACTTCCGATATTAGATTTGAACATTTTTAGTTTGCTAGTCATATTGGTATTTATATGTGTTACTACTTGTCATATTATTCAGTTATCAATGCAGTTACTGGCACCCATCAAATCCCACTTCCATGTAAGACATCAGTTGATATTTGTCCAAATACAAATAACTTAATCCATATCTATAAACACAGTTATAGTTGTACGTCTGATTGAAGCAGCTATTAGAGAAAGAGTTGCACGTTTTGACTGAGAAAAACTTTGAGGTCAATTTTAGAGCAAAATGGGGGGATTGGGCTGCCTGTTTATGGCTCCAATTAAGAATTAGAGAATGTAGATGAGAGGAAAAAAAAACTACTGTTCTTGATGCTGCTTTATGTTTTTGGATTGAAGGGTTTAATACTTGAACACATTTGATAGTTATCAGATGTTTCTAAGATCAACAGCTGGTACATATTCACATTGAAGTTTTCGTGTCATTCAAATGTTTTATGCTCTTTTTTCTAAAGCAAAATGATCATTTCCTAAAGATTTTATTTATCGTAGCATGCCTAAAATATGTAATAATCTTGTTGCCATAGTAAAAATCCTAGTTCCACCATCCCTAGAAAGCAATATACTGGACGTGTCACTTCTCTAAAGTTATTCAAACTCTTGTTCTCATAACTCGTGAAACTGAAACTCATGATGATGAATTAAAGCTGAAGCAAAAGCAGGATGATGAGGACATCACCAGTTGCTAGTTATTTTTTATTGTCTTAGTTTATTTCTAAGTCTAGTTGTTATTATTGTGTTTTTAGTACCACATCGATTATATCCGAGAATTGAACTCTTGTAGAGCCTATAAATAGGACTCAGTGCTTTCTTGGTAGACAAGGATGAATTAAAAAAATTTCAGTTAAAATTTCATGAGCCTTGAGTTCCTGAGATTGGGTGTGAAGCACGTGGTGTAAGGGGTATGAAGCACGTGGTGCAAAGGGTGCGAAACCCGAATTTATCCATTTTTTCCATTTTAATTTCTTAAAACCTAATTCCTCTTTTCATTTCTATTTCAAAACCCTAATTTTCAATTCTTTAATTTGAAGGTGATTGCTATTCTCTCGTATTACATCAAATTTGTATCAGGGCTCTTATTTCCAATCCCCTTCAACATCACCGAAAACTCCAACATCCTCACCAGTATCCTCATCATCATCACCATCATCTCCATCATCTTCACCCTCAAACTCCAACAAATGACAACACCCTGCAACTTCATCATCTCCATCAGCTTCCCATTCACTTTCTTTTTCTTCCTCTTTATCAAAACCATAGAACCTATTGCCGCACCTCCTAACACCTCGCGCCACCATCACGACTTCAAGAACTTACTGCCACCACCACCATCTTCATCTACAATCGCCGCCATCACCATCACTGCAAGATCCAACCTCAACTGCAAGGACCAACCGCATTGGACCTGATTGGAGCAGATCCAACCTGCTCCCGTCGCACCCTTGTGGCACTCTCGCCGGTGACCAACACCAGCAGCCGCCACAATCGCCTCCTTTTCATCCTCCCCAAGCCTGGCGATAAGTACCTACACACCGGCCGACCAACACCCACTCACTCGCCGTCGACTATTACTCCACCGACCTCGCTGGAGTTCTTAGGCGTGCCGCTGACTTTCGCCGATCAGATCTCCTCCTCCTTCATCCCGGTTGTTGTTGCCTTCATCCTCTCTGTGTCGTCGATCAGATCCAGGTCTTCACCGGTACCGGTTCTCCTTCTTTCTCGTCTTCACTGCAAGACCCGCCACCAACCATTGTAGATCCAATCGTCGCCGCCGCCACATTGTCGTCACCTCGTGCTCGCCGCCAGCTCAAAAGGGGCATCAAACCTTAGTTGTCGAGCAGAGGTAGGGGCTGGTTGGATTTACAAGTGGGCTGGTTTGGGTTTATTTTAAATCCGACCCGATCCACTAAGCAGTTAATCAAACGGGTTTGATATCGGGTCAGATCCACAAACTCAATCCATTTCCAACTAAGACAGACCGAGATTGACTCGACCCGACTTGAGCAACTAAGTTAACTCAGTATAGGTTAACTCACTGAACCAACTCAGTTCAGCAGCAGTACGACGTTCCAGAGCCCATTTTAGGCCCGTTCTGTGTTGATTTGAGTTTCGTTTGAATCGTTGAATTTGTAGCTGAGTCCTGGAGATATAGGAGGATTTTCTTTGCATTTGGACATCAGAGCCGACCTTCACAGGCCCCTGTTTGGCGCTAGTACTATTTCAGTTGTAGACCAATAGCGTGATTTGAGTTTATTTCTGGCCCGATTCGCTCTCGATTTGTGTCATTCTTGAGGCAACCATCTTTCACTTCCTATTGTCGCTGTCCAGGATTTTTGTAGATGATTTCAGCTTTTCAGTTTTAGTACCTAGGTCTCCGATGATTCTTAAAAGAATTTTGCATTTGAGCGTGAACGATTCGCCCCTCAGGTGATATCCTAATTTGAGTTGAATTGTTAATTGTTAAATTTCTTACAACTACTATTGGATTGTGATAATTTGTTGATTGAATTGCTATTTGTTTCTATTTAGTAGTTGCATCAGTGTTGGTCACTTTTCATCATTTTAGGAGCACTTTCTTTGCATATAGAACATTAACTTTTAGGATATTTTGTTTTCATTTAGTGCATGTATTTCGTTTACTAGAGTCTAGAATTCTCCACTGCATCTGCTTTTTTATTTGATTTTGCATTTGTAGCATCATGAATATTCAAAATTATAAGAAGCACCTCTTAGACTATTTACACAATTTTCATCAGGTTGATATGTCTGTTCGGGATTACATAGTCATATTTGAGTACTTAACCAATCGTAGTAACGTGATGAGAGAGCACCGTTCTCAGACTATAAGTAGGTTTGTTTAGGGTTCAAGGTCCAAAACAAGGCGTGCTATGATCACTGACTCTTATGATTTAGACACCGTTGAAGAGGCTTTTAATGTTGCCTTAAAGATAGACTTGACTTTCAAAATGGTAGTCAATGCCAAGGTCCGATGTCATACATTATGATTACCAGTGCCCCTCAGAGAGTCAACATGTTTGAACTGTGTCTAGTGATAATGTTGATGACTCAAAAGTTATTGAGAATGTCTACGTTCCTTCTAAGACTGCTAATATAATTAAAGACATATCAGTTGATTCTAACACATCGATTATTAAGGAGTGTCATGTTTCTTATAGGGTACTAGTGAAGTAGTAGATACGATAGTCGAGTCTGGTACACACTTAGATGTTGACGCTCATGCTCATGATATTAGTGAGTCTGCACCTGAATTAGTGGAGTCTAGCATCTTTAGTTAGATCTCTAGGTATTCATTTACCACATCTTTGATAGATGATGATATTGAGATTTGAGCACGAGACTGTTGATTCTAGTGTCGTTATATAAAGTGGACTATCTGAGTCCCCTCGTGCTGAGTACAGTTTTATGGTCGTTCCAATCGATTCATCTTCTAGTGACTCACCTGAGATCCAGCAGATGGTTTCTAATATTTGTTCTTTTTCTGGTTGTTTAGAGTTTGTGTCTGAGTCCAATATATTTTCATCTGCGGGGTTAGATGTGTGCCATTTTAGACATCCTAGATATATTATTTTCCCATCTTTAGGAATTATGTTTAGAGTGCCTACTGTATTGCACTTGCCTGTTACACATATTGATGATATCAATAGGCCGATAGTAATTTACAATGATATCTACAAATTTGTTATATATTCATATAGTATTTGGCAGAAATTTGTAGTTGATAATAAGGTGATGGTTACTGGTCACTCTGAGGCTGTGAGGAAGTTGCACGTCTGGCCTACAGATTTCGATAGGCTCTGAAGAGGAGTATTTTTATTTCTTATGAGTTGGACATTCCATGAGATCTTGGTATCAGTTCTATCTTCAGTAGAGATGATGCTCTTCTGTCTAATATCGGTGTCTTGATCGAGCTACCCTCTTTTACTGTCAATCACAGAGGCTAGCTCCATCTCCACCACCATGGTCTCGATGTGAAGTACCCGTGCTGCTGTCACGGCCACCACCTTGGCCCGATTAAGGTGCTTCGTGAGGGAAGCCCTCACTCGACAGTACCGAGTTTCTCCCACCCCAGGGAAATGATGAGGACATCCTAGTTGTTTTTTATGTCTTAGTTTATTTTTGAGTGTAGTTGTTACTTTTATTGTGTTTTTAGTACCACATTGGTTATATCTAAGAAACCGAACTCTTGTAGAGCCTATAAATAGGCTTCAATGCTTTCTTATTGGCAGACAAGAATGCATTAAAGAATTTTCAATTAAAATTTCATTAGCCTTGAGTTCTTGAGATTGAAGTGTGAAGCCCGTTGTGTAAGGGGTGCGAAGCCCAAATTTATCCAATTTTCTATTTCTTATTTCTTAAACCCTAATTTCTCTTTTCATTTCTCTTTTGAAACCCTAATTTTCAATTCTTTAATTTGAAGGTGATTGTGATCCGCCCGTATTACATTAGTTCCGTATTACATCACAGGACTAGTTGCACCTTAAACTATGAATGCATTAGGAAACTCTGAGGAAGTTGGGATAGTGTATTCGCTTGATTAGGTAATGCTGGTATTGGATCAACAATAGACCATGACGACGACGAATCCTAGATAGGAAACGCAATTTGTACCGAACATAAGTTAAATCTGTTATTTTGGACGTCAGAGGAGGAGATTAGATAGTGCCGTCAAAGAGCCAAGAGATAAAACAGTGCAACTCAAAGGTCGGAAAAGCTTGATGGCGTGCCCTAACAAATCTGAAAGGAGTAGTTTGGGTAATCATGCGTTGATCTGAGGTTCTCAAGAATGAGGCATGGAAGGTTAGTTTTCCAGGGAGCGCGTAACGAAGAAGAACAAGACAAGACCAAAGCCCAGTGCATGAAACAAGGATGCAATGGAGATTCTATACCTAGACTTAGCAAGGTGCCTAAGCATCCAAAACCGTGTGGTGGTGACATTTACACTTTTTTATGTCCTCTCAGTATGCTAAATTACTATCAGACTCTGAATCTACACATTTGTTCTTTCCGCCCCGCTTTGTACATAGATTGATTAAAGTACATGAATTACTTGAATTTCAAGTTATGTATTCCCATTTTCTTATGGTTTCAGGTTATTCTGTTGAATGAAGATGGGGTTGTGCTCAGCAGCGAGTACCTCAAGTCCATTGAATGTTTGAAGGTTGGGCAGATGTATGAATTCCCTAACTATCTGGTCGAGATTTGTGTGCAGCGAACTCCGGCAGGAGGTACTGTTCTTCCCTGAAATCCAAGTGTAGATGCTTGCATTAGTTTTCCTTTTGCTAGTTTACGGCCACATATTCGAACTTTTGCTGGATATGATTCGCGTGGAAGGCAAAGGATGAATATCTGCAAAAATCTTCATTAGTTACACTTGAGAAGATTCAGTTTAAATCTGATTAGCTTTTGTTATGGTATCATCTGTTGAACTTTGAAGCATGATTATTATATAATGGCAGGTGCAGGTGATACCCCCAAGCAACCCTTAGAAGAAGTTCCAGAATCTAAAAGTACAGGAACAGGCAACTTCATGAATACTAGCAATGACTACAGTGACAAGTCATTGCTCAAAGGTATGCTTGCTGTTTGTTTAAATGCTATCACTACAATACGTCTATCTTTATGTATGTTTAATGCATATTTGGCAATGCGTCATGTTCACATTTGATCTTTTGCTGTTTTATATGTTGTAGCCTTATTATGCAATTTGTTGTTACCAGTACATGTAGAGTTAGCCTAATCAATTTGATTTCACCACTCTTCAACAGACATCCAAAAGGGTCATTTAGAAGAGGCTGGTGGTGGTGTCAACCGTGATAATGGGAGGTCTCCCAGTCTTAACAATAGGCCAAGGCGTGATGGTTAGTCTTTCACATACTGGACGTTATTCTTATTCGCGATATAATCCTGTATGTGTATGATGTTGCAATTGCTTTTTATTTGACTGATTGGGTGTTTCTAGTATCAATTGTGGTTGATGATTTCGTGCTCTTTTTTCAGCCAGCCAGATTTTGTCCTCTCTTAAAAGGCCAGTCCATACTCCACGACCTTCAGAAATTGTCCTACTGGATGTTGAGAAGAACAACAAGATGCAGGAGGTTGATGTTAGGGAACCCACAAAAGATAATCATACAGGTGAACATCACTTTGCAGGTGGAAATCAAATAGGTATCTCCATAAGATTCTGCTAGAAATCCAAAGCTGATCATGATATTTCTGCTTCAGGCATTAGCATTGTAGTAGACAGTGGTTGCCAGGGGAACCCACCATCACATGAATGTTCCATTTCCTCTAATCAGCCTTCTGGGTATGTGCTTATTTAATTCAATGTACTGTAGATTTAATCACTTGCAGCCATAGAAATGATACATAGGAGAGCTTCTGTTTGTCTGAAAAGTTTAACTTGCACGCAAACATACTGTACTTTTGTTCTCTTTTTTTCTCATAATGGAAAAAAGTTCAACCTCAACCTTGACAATTTTATCGTACGCATTCTGCATATTGACCCCTCAAATCTTTCTACATCTTGTTAAACTTTCAAAAATTTGTTATTTTCTTCAAAACCTTTAAAATCTTTATAAGTTGTTTCAAATTGCACAACCTAGTTGCATCTTGGCTTTTTGTGTATAATCCGCTAAGATCCTTTGGGATTTCAGAAAAGATATCTGAAACTTGTTAAGTTCTTAGATCTCTTAAAAAGTGTTCATAGTTGTCATGTTGCATGACCTAGTTATATGTGATGAAATATTCAGAGAATATCATGTTATTGGTGTTAGTATCAACCAATTGTTTTCATTAAATGGGCCATGTTGTTATTTCCCTCACTTCCATTTCACTCTCTATATTCTTTCCTTACACACCCATTTCCATGCAAAATAAACTTAATAACAAACAGAAAAAGAACAAATTAATACTCCATCACCAACCTTCCTAATCCCTACCATTTCTACTTACTCGCAATTTCTTGTGCTCTTATTTATATGGTCTGTGACAATATTTGCTCAGCAAAAAAAAATATATAAAAACAAATTGACCTCAGTCATAAATTTTTGCTTGAATTAGATTTTGGATTTGAGAGAAAAATGGTTGAACCTGTGGTGAGGAAAATAATGTAAAGAGAACCAAAGGAAAAATATTAGATGGGAAACTGCAGATGATTACAGTACTGGCTAAGGTTTTGAGTCACTTTGGACTTTTGATTATGACATTTTCATTGGTATTCTCACTGTTTGGGATTTCTATCATGTTTTTTAATATAAAAAATTGAATTTTAAATGATATATACGTTAAATAAAGTATTCTATACATTGATGGGTTCATTATCTCCATTTCATAGTAGGTGATACTCGTGATGCTATGGACCATCAATAATAGAGAAATTTAGAAGAATCTGTTTCTTATTGAAAAGGGCAAGAAATGGACACTTATAAATAAACTTGAATAAAATAATTTCATTTTCTCAAACCGGACTAACATGAAAACCATAGCGCTCCTTTTAAACAGAACGAAAAGTATATTGCCTAAGAAATATCATTGTAATGCAAAAACTGGATAGGCTTTTTATAGATAAGGCGTGATCTAAACTAATTATAGTGGTCAAAATCTGACGCACACAGGATCATGACACGTGTCAAGCAACTAAACGCCTCCGCTACTTTGGAGCCAATCTAGAAATTGCTCCTTGTCCTGAGGACACTTCCGCCCCGATAGCTCCGATGCTCCCAGCTATCACGAAGTCACTCCTCCCCAGAGGTTTCAGCTTCACGCAAGATAACTTTGACAATAGATCACCCATGATCTTCGCCTTCAGTTACGCCACGACAACAGATCATCCCTGATCTTCGCCTTCAGTTATGCCACGGCAACGGATCATCCTTGATCTTCTCCTTCAGTTACACAACCTAACCTCCTCTCACGTTCATAACTTGAAACACCTTCCAACCTGCACAGTTAAGGATTGAGGTGAGATTTTCTGCATGTAATCCCAACAATCAAGCGCTAACAATCACGATCGTTACAACAAATTCGTACATGAAGATCATGTAGCTAAGCAAATCTCGCGAACGCCCCATCTGCCTCATGGCCTATAGGCTACAGTTCAGTACAAATAGACATTTTCTCCAGCAAGAAAGTGCGGACGAAGACATTGAGGTTTTCCATTAAATCCCAACTCAAAGAAAATCCCAATACATACTTATAATTCCTATAAACCGACGAATTATAGTGGATTTTCCTCCTCCCCGTAGTTTTTTCCAATTAGGATTTCCACGTAAAATATTGTATCTCCATTTATTTTCTGTGTTGTGTTATTATTTTACACTTGCACGCTAAACACAAACTTTTGCTTGTAATGTGGATCGACCCTTTGATTATTCGCAGCGAAAAAACTCAACCAGACTAATCTAAACCGCCTTACCTTTGTCCTCAAGGATGAGCTAATAATCTTTAACCATGTACTACACTGGGGAATGGAAGTGTGGGCACTGTAGCATGGTACTGAAAAGAATCAACTGATGTAATCTGAACCAAAATGCATTAGTGTCCGCCCAAACTGTAGGAAGTGCAACACAGTGATGCATGCTGACTTTTAATGTGATTTTCAAAAGTGAGAGTGATGAGGACATCGCATGCTACATTCATCCATTCAGTCTAGTTTATTTGGCTTTTTTATTTTATATTAGTTTTTTATTTTTCTTTATTTTTAGTACCACATCGGTTAATTTCTGAAATTGAACTTTTGTAAAGCCTATAAATAACCCCAAAACTTCTCTTATTGGCAGACAATGAATAATTGAAAAAATTTCAGTTAAAATTTCTTGAGTTTTGAGTTTTTGAGATTAGGGTGTGAAGCTTGTGGTGAACCCAAGTTATCCAGTTTTTTCTATTTTTTAGTTTTAAACCCTAATTCTTTTTTTAATTTTTTCAAAACCCTAATATTCATTTTATCTGATTGAAGGTGATTGTGATCCATCCCGTTTTACATCAATTTTGGTATCAGAACTTTGATTTCAATCACTTTCAGTTTCTTCATCTCACTTCTCCAAAAAAACCTAGAACTATTCAAAAAAATCCAAGCCCTAGCTCTTTTTCCCCAAAAGAAACTCTACCCTTCTCAAACCCTAACTTGCTGAAAAAAGGAAAAAAAACCTAGATCTAATCCAGATAAAAAAAAACTGTTCCAAATTTCGGCTAAAATTCAGCTGAAAATCAAAAAAATATCAAAACTGCACTGTTCACTTCCTCCTCCCTCTTTCCCAAACCCAAACTAACCTACCCTAGCAGCCCACCACCCCTCTGTCTGCCTCGCCTTCTGCTTTCATCGCCACTTCCACCTCCACCGCCGTGGCTTGTATTTGATGCACGATCAACAGTTTCCCGACCCCCATAATGACCCTATTAAGATGCTTCGTGTGGGGATCCCACACTTAACATGGTCGAGTTTTTCCCACCACGGGGGACATCACGTGTTGCATCCATCCATTCAGTCTAGTTTATTTGGCTTTATTTTTATTTTATGTTGTTTTATTTTTCTTTGTTTTAGTACCACAATGGTTAATTTCTGAAGCTGAACTTTTGTAAAGCTTACAAATAAGCCCCAAGATTTCTCTTATTAGCAAACAATGAATGAATGCAAAAATTTCAGTTAAAAAATCTTGAGCCTTGGGTTTGATTGGGGTGTGAAGCCTGTTGTGCAAGGGGTGTGAACTGTGAAGCCCAATTTATCCAATTTTTCTATTTCTTATTTTTTAAACCCTAATTCTCCTTTCTAATTTTTTTAAAACCCTAATTTCCATTTTATCTGGTTGAAGGTGATTGCGGTCCATCTTGTTTTACATTAGGGAGTCTTCTCTGCATCGATGAGTAAATACCTACATGTCATGCATTTTGACCGCTCTCTGACCCCTTGCTCTCTTTCTCATTCTTTTCCTCTGTAGGGATCAAAATCTGGTTATTGTTTGATTGCTGTTGCCAAAACTCTTGTATAATTTCTTAAAAAGTATTGGGGCAATGATATATTTGGCCTAGTTTCTAATTGCCTGGTCGTCTGAGTTCTGACAAATCAAAATGATATTGCTGACGCATGTCTGTATAGGTAGAAACTTGAAACTTTGACAGTAGCCATGTTAGTTCTCTCATTCACTTTTATATTTATGCCTAGTAAAGGAAGGAATGACAAATGTGGCTCTAATGGATTCTCGAATTGAGAAGTAGGCATAATTAATCCAGATTTCCATAATCCTGTAAGAAAAGGAAGAAAATAAGTAGTTAAGTACTCAAATTCATGGGTACTACAGTTGATATTCAAATGGCAGAGAAGTACAATTGTTCGCCTTAATACCCACGAGATCGCAAGCATGAGACATTGTGGTTCTAATGTCAGAGAAGTAGAAACAGTTTGCCCCATTACCCATGATATCATAATCATGCGGCAAGAGTTAATGAATATTAGCTTACCTATTAGAAAAATGGATAATAATGTTGTGGTTCCAATGTGTAGACTGTGCTAACATGGTCACTCAATTTAAGGTTGCTGAAGTATGATGAACTGTAGTGACTCACCAACACCTATAAGACCCATTTGTCTACATTTCAGTTGTATGGTTTTGCATGTATACTTAGAAATATCACTTCTTAAGTTCAATACACGAACCTCTCTAACATTTAATTTCTATGATTTAGTCCCCTTATAAATTTCTCCAATCGAACTTTAAAGTTAGGTTTTACGAACATGCACACACACCATACACTACAGAGTATATTAATTTGCATATGAACTCTACAAAGCTAAAGTCTACACAATCCTCTTCGATTTGATACAGCTGGTTTAATGGTTCATCTTTCTTTTCCAACAAGTTCAATACAGTTAACTTCCTTTTTTATCAGATCCATATCAGATAACACAGTAAGCCAATCCCAAAAGTTTGGGACAAAGCATTTGTCATTGCTGCTGTAGATTGTATAACAAATAATATTACTACATAAAAGATGTTACCACAATGTTTCTTCCAGAAAGTTTCTTGGTGGAGCTAAACTTTTATTAAAGAATCTTTTTCAAATCCCAATAAAAATGAAATTAGCAGCTTACACCAATGATTTATTTTGAAAATATTCAATTGAGAAACATCGAATGTGCAGTATTTTTATAAAAAAACCTCTAAAATTAATACTTTATCGCATATTATTTTATTATTTTTTTGGTGGGGTGGTGCGGGGGCTGGTTAGATTTGCAATTACTTATTGAATTTGGACTTATCATTGAATCATTGATTTTAGGTAACAACTTTTATAAATTCTAAGTTTCTTAAATGTTGTTTGCCTTACAATTTACACATGCAACCCATGTTCCTAAAGACTAATTTATACTTGAAAATATGTATAATGAAAGATACTAAGTAACTACCTAAACAGAATACCCTCTGAATGATCTTGTCTCCACTTATTCTAGCGTCATTTTCAATTTTCTGTAGTTTGCACCTAGATAGTCACTAGTCTATATGCCCGTGCAGTAATGCACGTGCTAAAAAAATAGTTTAAAACAGTATGTGTATCAAGTGTGAACACGTCTGAAAAGAGCACAAGTTTCCTTTGTAAGAAATTTTCCACATTGGTTTCTCAAATTTATAACATATATCATTCCGAGGACAATGCACACTATTCATCACATTTTCCACACCAAAATGTAAAAATATATGAATGAGGAAGCAACGTTTTAAACAATACCCTTCAGTATATATCTCCTTGCATCTAACTTCTTAATGCAAATGTAAAAATTCTTTAGATCACTTTATTTTTCATTAGTTAAATTTTTGCGTTATGTAGATCACATTAGCAGTGTGAGCCATCCATTAAACGATGCGCTATTTACTTTTGGTTTACTCATATATCTTCCCCCCTCTAACTTCTTTATGCAAATGTAAAACTTTTTTTTTAGATCAATTGATTTTTCATTAGTAAATATTTTGGGTTATATAGGTCTCATTAGCAGTGTGGGCCATCCATTCACTATTTACTTTTGATTTACTTGTAACCCCCACCCACTCCCCTAAAACACACACACAAATAAAATAATGTTACTACAGGATGAGGGTTCTTCATTCAATTTGAGAGTTGTGCACTTTTTATTTTTGGGTGCCTCTGTTTACTTTTCCTCATCGTTGTGATTAAAAGACAGAGGCACGCTAATGCAATTTTATTGTGTGACTTAAGTTTTCCATGCACATAAACTAACAATGACTTAAGTTATGGTACACATGTATTGATAGTCTCTCATGAAGGATCATTGTAATCAGGGGCAGAAAAGCAGAAGTAAATCTCCGGGCACTCAAGTTTGAAGTTCAAGTTTTTCTCTTAAATTTCATAATACTATAAATTGATCTTGAACAATATGAATTATCAGGCATCAAATTCAATAGTATATAAAGTAAAAGAATAATTTGTAAAGAAGAAAAGTTGCATCAAGCATATTGGATTCTATATGATTTTACTAATAGTCCAATAAGAATAGTGTAGAACAATATGGTCTGAAGCTTTCCATTATGTGTCTTTTATTTTCTAGCTCTACATATCAATTTAGAACTAGTAAATTATCATTTTGACATATGAGAGAGAGATAAGGAAGGAGCGAAGAAATTGGAGAATTGTTTGAAATGCATAGTAGTAATTAAGAAGATTAAGAACAATAAGTAATTTAGAAAGGTATTTAAATAAACCTAGTTGGCATACCTAGAAGGAAAATGTATTTATTTAGATTCTTTTTAGTTAAGAAGTAACTTATAGAAAGTTACCCATAATTTTCTCCTTGGCATTTTCACTTTTAACATATATGTGCATATATTTATAGAATGTTTTTGACAAATTAGGGGGTGGGGGGGTGGGGGCCATGACTCGAGGTCCGATGCTGATTGTAATCTATTAAGGCGATGACTTGATTTCATGGTTTATGAAGAGCTCATGATGGTTTGTGGAGGCCCATGTAGCATGGGTACTTCTATCATGAAGTTGTACCCGTGTGGGACACACGAATACTTTCTTGGACACTTCTCAAACTTACCATCAATCATATATATTTTTTATTTAGGACACTTGTTGGGGCTTCTTGGACATATGTTCTATATTTTTGTTACACTTTTTGTTCACGTTATATATTTGAAATATTTATTTGCTTTTCTTATGTATCAAAAGCTATACTTTAATTAAACAAAAAATATTAACTTGTTTAAAATTATGATAAGTTTAAATGCAAGAAGTTAAACAGAGGTGTATGTTTGAATTTTATGATGCAAAGACATGACTATGCATGTATAATTTTGCAATCGTTTAATTATATCTATACATCTTCTAGCGTCATGTCATTGTGTCCCCGTGTCTCGTGTCGTGTCGTACGTATGATCGTGACCATGCTTCTTAGTTGGAGGCTCATTACAATCCATATACATAATGAATGACTAATTTTGAATAATAGCATTGTTAAGGCCTAGTTTGGCAACAGAGTTTCTGAAACTGAGGTTTCATTTAGGTTAAATTGAAACTGAGGTTTGTAACTATACAAAACCCTATTTTCTGAAAGTGCACTCAAAGTGCAGTTTCACAAACCCCAATTTTCATAAGGTTTGGTGGCCTCTAAACCTCAGTTTCCCAAACTCCATTTTGGTTCCCAAACAAGACTGAGTTTCAGTAACCTTGTTTTGAGCCCTTAACTCTCCCAAACTAAGGTTTGGGAAACTAAACCTTGTTCCCAAATGAGGCTTAAAGCTCTAAGTCTTATTTAAGAGATCTTCAATTAGAGCTTTCTTTCTGGGTATGTGGACTTCTTTCTTTCTTTATTATTTCCTTTAAGCTGCTTCTTTTCGCTTGCATTCTTCCTCCTTTATGATTTAAGTCTCAATTTTTTTTAGTAAAAGGACAAAATTATTATAGCCCTTTCAAACTATTATATTAGTTATCAATAATTTTCAAAGCAAGCAAGCCACAAAGTAGCATTTATAAGTTTAAATAATTATTCTCACCTTATCGTTTTTTTTAATACCATATCGTATTTTTTAGTACTTTATTGTAGAATAATGAAGGAGATGACCTTAACCCGTTCAATTCTTGTAATTTGGATGAGTGGAATTTTTGTTGGCTTAAAACCTTTAGAAATATTTATAAAGTAAGGGATAAAAATCAAGGATAATTTAATAAATGTAATAGTTTGTGTTTATTATTAAATAATAAGTGAGGATGGTTTTTAATAATTATGAGGTAATTGGAAGGGATTATTGGTAATTTTTCTTATTTTAAATATTTGGTAATTATCAGAAATTATTGGTATTTTTTCTAATTAATTAGAAGAAATATTTTTATTTTTCCTAATTAAAATATATTTGTTGAGTTGCTAAGTTTGTCCTCTAAATTGGATCCAAGTCAATATCTTTATTTTAAATTTTCTTTTGAGAAATCTATTTCTGTAATAGCAAGAAAACACATGTTAAGAATTTTTCTGGATGTGCGCGCGCACGTGTGTGTGTGTGTGTGTGAGAGAGAGAGAGAGAGAGAGAGAGAGAGAGAGAGAGAGAGAGAGAGAGAGAGAGAGAGCTACGAGTTGAGTGGCATAAATTCAAGAGAGAGCTCCAGTAGTGGGTGGTGCAAATGAAAAAAGTGGATGGATAAAGTAGATGGGGAGAATTTGTGAGAGAGAGTGAGCTGTACAAATTAGAGAGGGGGGAGTGGGCTCAGCAGAGGGCGGTACAAGATTCAGAAGTTAAAAGAGAGAGAGAGAGAGAGAGAGAGAGAGAGAGAGAGAGAGAGAGAGGATATGTGTGTGAGAGTGTGCGTTAGAGAGAGAGAGAGAGAGAGAGAGAGAGAGAGAGAGAGAGAGAGATAGAGAGTGTGCGTTAGAGAGAGAGAGAGAGAGAGAGAGAGAGAGAGAGAGAGAGAGAGAGAGAGAGATTTGAAATTTTGAAGTTTACATTAGACACTTGATAGGGCAGCATAAAAGTAAGCTGTGAACAAGGCTCTATTTTTTCTCAGATTTTTCTTCTTGAATTTAGAGGTGTGCCACATGGCACATAAGGGGGGGGGGAGAAAAAAAAATTTGTGTGTGTGTGTGTGTGTGTGTGTGTGTGTAAAATAGATGTTATTAGTAATTGTGTTATAATCAATATTTTATACATTTGGGTCATGATGATACTTCCCACTGATCTCGTACTTTACAGAGGCATCGATTAGTTCTTTCTTAGTTTATCCTTAACCCGCTTATGTTCCGTTCCTGTTTATTAGAGCTGTTGGGAAAAAGAGAGAGAGGAAACTGTGGTCTACTTATTAGAGGAGTCATTGTTAGGCAGAAACAAGTTCCTATGAGATTAATGACCTCCAATCCATTCTATAATGAAGGGATGCATGATATTTTCTTCAGATATTGTTCCTCTGTGTTTTAACAGACTTTTTCCTGTAGAAATCTGGTAGCACGAAAAGGACAGATGACAACGAAATCCCGTTAACTGAAACCACGGCCCAGAGTTCCTACATGGATTGAACTTAACTACATGAGATTACCCGACTCTGTTGGTGGTCTGCCAAAATGGCTGGCAAGGTACAAGGGTATTGGGGGTTTTGCCTAGTGAATTATCAGGAGTTCTGGATCATGATAGTCTGACACTATGGCCAGACCTCTCACATTTGCTCAAAGTTTCTGCGGCGTCCTGATAGTGGTAACAGGCCACATTTTGATGAGTTTGGCTGGATAGTTGCTGTATACATAGCCGTGGATTCTGTTAAGACTTGTAAAAACTTAGAATGGTAATGTGAGAAGGATCATGTGTGGTATTAGATGGACTAGCAGATGATAGTTTTTAAGATGGTAGATAAGGGAAATACCTAAAAAAGTTCCGCATTAGATTTTCTTATTTATATTTTAGTCTCTTTCACTACAGGCCTGAGGCCTCCTCCCTTAAATTCAGAAGGTGCAAAGAAGAGAGATGGATAAAAGCAAGATGAATCATGATCCAAGTGCAAGATTTGTATTATTCAGGTCTTAAAATCTTCAGGGTTGGGGAATCGTAGAAAGAAAGAATCATTTCAATAATTGCTGTGATGGATATAAGGTTGCTCAATTGTTCTTTCTGATCAAGATTCTTTATTTTTATTAATGACATGAATATTAGTGAATATTGTAAAGTAAATTTTAAAGATATAATTGTCGTTCAACTAGATCTAAACATACAAATGTTCAGTAATGCATCCAACTGCTTAGGCATAGACTATATACAGCATGTATGACTAATAACTAAACTAATAGCAAATTACAAGTTATACATCATAATAATATGACTTAGTTGTGTTCTTACTCTGGCATGATAAGAGATTTTATTTTGAGTGTGTTTTGGAGGCTAAGAGTCACACTCAATATAGAAACCATCTGTTTAAACTTAAATAAACACATAGCCTTAAAGCAGCAACTTTCATGTTACTCAATAACTTGGTTTACATGACTTCTTATCAAAATATATAAACCACCCTGCAAAATAGCTGATAGGCAATGAGTACAGAAAGTAGTTTAGTAAAACTTTGCTGATTCTCGAGCCCTGCAATCTTTGTTATATTCATATCTGATTTAATGCAGGGAAGTAACACCTGACATTTCACCAACCAAACTAGACATCGAGTATGCTGGCATGAAAAATGAATGCCCAACAAGCTCAATTCGTGGCCTTGAAGTTTCAGAGAATAATGCTTACACTTCGTCCAAAATTGTTCAAACAAATTCATCAGAAAATATTTTCCCTTGTGACAGTAGATCAGTTGCCAGCACGAGCAGGGATAAAATTGCTTCTTCCTCAAGCAGTCTGCCAGAGGAACATAACAGTGCAAATAAGAACAGAAGCCTTACTGGTGACATATAACTTTTTTCAATTCATATCCCATGTTGTTTTAGTTTCATTGACATTAGATTTACTGGACCATTTCCCCCCCCTACAGATGAGATAATGGCGCTGCAACAGGACTGGTCTGCATTATCTTATCAAGTGTCAGCAATTGGAAATATGAAAAGTCCAATCAGGTTAGGATATCAAAAGTACCATTTATTCATTATTTGGTGCATCCAATTTAACCACTTGATTACTACCAAAACAGCTTACTCTTCGACTTTAGCTATTTGATTAATATTTTGCCTCATGTATGAATGGATCCGTATAGAAGATCGTATTTTCTTTCTTGATTATCTTCTAGTTTATTGGACTTTTATTGGTTGTCCTTTGTTTGCATAAGCTTAGACTTAAGGTGCAAACAAATTGGATACATAGCATATGCAGGTGTTTACCATATCCATATTGCAATATTCATTTTCTTTTTAATGGATACGGATACAGACACATACAGATATTTTAACTCAATAGCCATATTATTTGGATAATTTGGATTCTGATTGGATTCATATTATTGATGATTAGGATAAAAACATGAAGAGAAAGATGAGTTTTGTCCTTAATTTTAATATTTGTTAATTAAACATGTCAAAAGTATATAAGATTTCATGAGTTTGACTTTTTAACCAAAAAAATAAAATGTATTTGATGTATTTGAAGTATATGTGTACTCGGATACATACGATAGATTCAGGTTCAGAGAGGTGTTTGGATATCTTGGTTAATTTTACCATTACCATTAAAATACATGTATCCATATGCTAAACAGATATCTGCATTGAAAAACCGGATATGAAATTGGATGGACGGCTGATTATCCATATCCGTTGCACCCCTCCTACTTAGACTGCATGATGAATAGGACAGGGCTACCCACTTCGAGTGTAGGCATTATGGAAAAACCTCTCTGGCCTGTGATTGTTTTAGTGCTTTGGTCAGTGTTTTGGCCCCGAGTTGCTGATGGTTGATGACCTGGTGCTGGCAATCAGTACTAAAATATAACCTTTCATTCACATCTGTTCAAATTTGTAACTCGTAGCTGATCATATGCTAATGGTTAACGCCTTGGTGATGATTGTTGACACTCTAAAAAAGACAGAACTCTCGCATTCATCTTCAACCGGTCTGAACGACTTCTAACTTATCGACATCTACAAAAGATAAGTCGAAGACAAGATGATGACCAAAGACAAGGCAACAATATGGACATTACTGATCCAATAAAGCAGATAGTAAGCCAAAGTTGCCTTTGGAGAAACCTAAACAGGCCTAAAGACGCTAAGTTAGCTCAATACTTAGCCTGACATGAACCCAAGGTAAGCTTCATAGTTCCGCATGGAACTAACAGTTTCGCCTAAAGTTTGGTTGGTAGCATCGCTTTGAGGCTAACTATTAGTTTCGCCTGAAGCTTCCCATTTAGCCCCGCCAGAGGCTGATTCAGGAGCTTCGCGCCAGAACCCTTATCCCTAGCTGGTTTAGCTCCGCTATGGGCTGAGTCATAGCTCTGCTATGGGCCGAGTTTTAGCTTCGCACGAGGCTCTGAAGGTAACTTCGCCTGAAGTTATGAGCCAAGTCTTAGCTTCGCATGATCTAACTCTGTAGTGAGCTCTGCCGGGTCATCAAGTTGACCGTTTCAAAATCCCACGATGGATTAATGGGTGAACCCCACTAATTTAGTGAGATTAACGCCACTCAGTGTTCTAAAAATCGGTTTCATTATTCGTGCGGTCCAACACTTAATAATGATTAATCGGATTAATCGGAGATTAATCAGGATTAATCGTTTTTGAAAATTTTAATATATTTAATTATATTTATACACAACTATATATGAATATATACAGTTAATTATTGAAAATACCTAAATATTATACAAGACAATATCTAGATGTGAAGTTATAAACCATGATATGATGAACAAGACAATAATAGTAAAAAAGAGGAAGTAAAAGAACTTATCTCTTCACATTAGTAATCCAAGATTTTAAATTTTGCAACATAAATATAAATCAAAGAACTTACTTGCAAAATAAGATAAATAAAAAAATTAGTCAATTTATCAATCAAAATAATGAGCCTTAAAGAATGATGGAGAAAAAATGTTAAATAAGTTAATTTGAAAAATAATCAAAAATAATAAAACATAAGTATCACTTTATGCAAAATATATAATAATAAAATATCATAATTTATTTACTATTTAATAAATAACAATTCATCTACTATTTAATAAAAGATTATTATCAAATCATTAATATTACAACATAAACTACCTTAGCGGTCCAACACACACAAAGTGAAGTTTTTCAAATAAAAAACATATGAAATACATAAATGATTAATCGGGGATTAATCGTTTTGGACCCGATTAATCGCCGAGCGCATAATCAGAGCGATTAATGTAATATTAAGCGGGTTGTCACCGAATAGGATTAATCGGCCGATTAATCCGATTTTTAGAACAGTGACGCCACTTTAAGTGGGCGGTTACATCCGCCCACTTCGTCCCACATTAAGTGGAGACAATTAAGCCATAACGTCAAGAAGGCGTTCACACTAGCCCTCTAGCTTCGTCAGAAGCTCGCAAGGAGCTTCGCGATAAGGTCATTTGCGAGCCTCGCGTGAAGCTAATGACTGATTTAGCTTTGCTGAATTCAAGGGGGCGGTGACACCCCACTTTTGGCTATAAATAGTCCCTTACTAGACACAGGGGAGGGACGGACGGACAGAGGGGAGATTGGCTTGGAAAGAGTAAAGAGCAAAATTCTTAGCAAAAGGCTCTACTGATCTTCTGCTTTCAATTCTCTGATTCCTCGAACCAAGTAAGAAGGGAATCTTATTAGGAGACAGTTTGATCATCTGATCGATTGCATCATCAAAGGAATAAAGTGATCGCGCGCTGATTAGATTCCTACTGGCACACTTCCCCAGAAATCTCAGAGGAGATCTACTTGTAATTCTTCTTTACTTGTAATTTCACTCGATCTCTTTTTGTAAAGTTTTCCCCGAATCAAATTTTCTATGGAAAACAATGATACCTTCAAAATCAAAATTTATTGAACATGATAAATTTTCTTCATTGTTATCCATGTGTTTTACATTGATACTTTGCTTTGATATAGCTTTGTGCAGAATAACAAACATGCAGATAAAAGATGTGAAACGGTTCACCATTCAGGTGCATCATCACCTATTTGTGTAGCTACAGATCCAAGAAGTGAGAATTCTGATCTCCAGGGTATCTCGAACACTTGTTTGAATGCGGATGAGTTTCCTACTTTTGATCTGGGTTTTGAATGACTTGAAAACTAGTTAGGCAAATAATCAATGAGAGTTTGTTTCTTTGATATGTTTTCCATGTCAGATTAGTGCTTAAACATTGCCGTAATTGCTATGTCTGATGATAATTAGATGAGAGAGCCTAATGCCAACAAAGTTGTCAAACAATGCAACTCTTTGAGAAAATTTTGCAGTTTCATATCTACATTTCTTTGAGAAATAGGTACACTTTTGAGCGCTTACAGGATTTGGAAAACTTGTCTCCCCCCTTCAAATTTTTCTTTCGCCACTGCACCAAGCATTGTTTGGCCTCAGAAATGTCAATGTCATCTGCATGAGCTTGAACAGAAAACTTTGGGCAGGTTATTCCTTCTAAGCCTCCTAATATTAACCGCTTGAATTAAAGAGTTTAATTATATTCTCAAAGTCGAGAGTCCCGAGACAGATGATATTTAATATAGTTGCATAGTTTGAATCTTGAGTCATTCTCCTACAGTTGAAGTATGGGTGTCTCTGCTCTCTCTGATGTGTCATGTGGACAGCAATAAGGTTGTCTGTGACTCTGTTTAGTGTTGGGCAAAGTTGGAGCCTTGGGAATGCCTCTGCTGACAGCTGATGGACCTTGTGTCAACCAAGTTCCCATAATGTTTCAAAAGGCTGGTAGTAAGAAAATCCCATGGAACCAGGACTTGGGTAGTAAATAGTAGTAAATCCTAACTACTGAACAATGGCAGGTTGTCATCTGACTTCTCTTTCTAATATCAGGATATAAAAAATTGTCATTTGACTTTTCTTTTTAATATGAATGTAAATATAGCACAGTTATTGAAGAGGGAGGATTGAGTTATGGAACATAGATACTCAGATTAATGACCTATAGACTTTGCCATGTGGTTCTCACTGATTAATGAATGGCTGCAGGAGAGTCTAGATGAAGCCTAGTCCTCTTTCTGCTTTGGTTCATCAATCAGTGCTAATGGTTTGTGGACTTATCCTCTGATTAGCATTATTCTTGCAATTGCGTTACAATCTCAGGTAGTTCTATTGCTATGCAGATCACAGTGAACTGCCACAAATTGCTAATTGTCTCTCTGTGTGTGAATTCATTGCTAATCACAGTGAAAGATTTGTCTGTCAATTTTGCTCGATTTGTAAGTACATTAACTGTTTGAACAAGAAGGTATAGAAATATAACTCTTAATGAGTTCATAAACTAGCAAGTAGGCCTTTTAAGTTCGATTTCCACAATTGTCAAATTGGGGAATTTAATTTGGGTCATTATTGGTGGGTGTTGTTTGTGTGTAGACTGAAGCGTGCCTGGATCCATCTTGTTTCTCATTTTTAGAAAAAAAAAAAAAACCACTCTAAATGAGTTTTTGTGTAGTAGTTTAACATCAGATGAGGAGATTTGCATGTGGACCTGTACAAGAATCTGACATTTTCAATTGCTACTGCTATAAGCTGCACTTTGATAACCATAGATTAACAGGGGTATAGTTCAACTGACTGGACCGCATGGGAACATGTGAGACAGAGACATCCAATATGGGACCGACTGCTTCATTTGAGAAGGAATATTGAAATTAACATTGCAAGTATATTTTCCAGGTTTCACTCCTCCATTCTGTTGGATTGAATCTTTGTATTGAATGAAGACGCGCCATCATGTTGCGATATCTCAAAAGGTTCTCATTATTCGGTGTCAACGGTTTAACCATCTCTTGACATTTTCTTGTCATGTCTGGAAAAAAATTAACTAAGCGAAAAAATATTTTTGCAATTAGTACTTGTATCGGCAAAACTCGAGTTACTTTCAACACACCGTTGAAGCTCTCTGATGCATTTGTAGTCATCACACAGAATCGATATCTTTTGTCTCTTTATAATGCCTATTGGTGTTCTTGATCATTCAAACTAGTCTCAATCTAAGTATCTACATCTTCACACACAATTTTTAGTTCTGCTTTTTTGGTGTTGTACACTTCAAGATCCAATGCGCAACCGGCTTCCTATAGTAAAATGTGCATGTCTTGTTTTTATAATCTTTTTGAAAGTTAGCTCTAATGTGTCTCAAAGTAACAATGCTTATGTGGAGAAAGCGAAGCAGCTTTAAGTGCATTTGCTATCCTTTCATTCGATCGGAGATAAAAGTGATTCTCCTATCCTGACGCATAAAATGATAAATACAGATATGAATTATTACCAAGATGCTTCTGTTTCCTCTTTACAACTGCAAAAGGATGATGGGTACAGTCTACCATCCACATCCACTCCTATGGCAATAAGCAAACAATCTTTATATTTTCCTTACAAATGTATACTGTCATGCTAAGAAGTGGCTGACAATATTGAAAACCTTCGATGGGAGGTCCAAAAGCCCAAAATACACGACGAAACCAAAACATTTCATATGCATAAGAATCATAATAGGTTGTAGTTATGGTACCCGATTTGCTTACTTTCATTGCATCCAGAAACTGAGGGAGTATATGATGATTCTCAATCTTCCTATATCTTCATCAGTACCTTTGTTCTAGCATTCTACACCTTATTGTGTATTATATTGATATGATATTTAACTTCAATGTACTCTATAATATACCCAGGAGACATATCAAGCTTTTTCCTCATCATAGATGGAATCATATTGCACATAAAAGATGCGGTTGCTTTATGGTGATTGGATCTTAGTGAAACTGGCTACATGCATACTCTCTATATAAGATCTAACCTTGAAGTATCTACTGAACTCTTAGGAACATGAAGTCTTCACGGGCACACATCTCTACCAACATTGTCACCCTCAATAATAAAAGCACAAAATATTGTGTAGCAAGTTCTTTTGGTCTTCACAGACGTGATTGACACTCTACGCTTAATGGACCATTCAGTAATTGCTTGCAGCAATTTAACTTTTGATTCAAATATATCTCCCACTTTCAAATCCTTGATAGCAGTAGGAGTTGTAACCCTATAAATTTAGAAGTTATATTCTCCATATATATTGAATCTACCCAATTATCATCCTCGAACTCATCAGGATGCGGATATCCAGGCTCTATATATTCATTGTTGGCACAACCATCCTAAATCTGGTAGGTGTCATCTTTAAGATTGCGCTGCAACATGCATGATATTTTCTTGCAGCACATCATCACCCTCATCAGAGTCATCGTCATCACTGTTTTCTGCACCGCATTATTACTCTTATAGTGTCATTATGCGTTGGTGTTGGGTTCATCAAGGATATTCCAACATTAAGGGAGTACTCATACAAGTCAAATACCAATTCCTATATAAGATTTGTAAACAATATACTAAAAGTTAAAATGCCATCCTTGCACATAGATGAAGAATTCAATTATATACACTTTTACTTATTTGCACTTAGATGTCCTGTTAGTGTAATATCCATCTCAAATAGAGTAAGATTTGTTGAGTCAACTTGTGGCACTAGAACGTAAAAGAAATGCATTATATTCGGATACACATATGATGTAAACATATTGTGATACATCTCTTCTTCTTGCGCCAAATTGTTAGGACTATCCAAATGTTAATGTCATCTAAATACTTAATAGAAAGTGAAATGTAAATAGCTAAACAAAATTCATAGTTACTTACATATTATGTGTCAAGAACATGAAGCTCATTGATTCATTTTCAAATCGAGCATACATGTGAAATCTCCATGATTTTCATGCATTCGATGGCTCAGAGTATCTTTCTCCACATGTAACTTATCGAATTCATGACCGGAGTACAATTCAAGCATTGCTCATGTGTCATCATCATTTTATATTCTCACTACTTGACAACGATCGTATGCTACTGACCAATTGTATGTCTAGTGAATATGATGCTCATTTGGATTAATTTTGGCGATTTGATGGATATCCTCCACCAATTCGCGCCGTATGATTATTTTTCTGACAATCACGGCTTTTACTACTCTATAACATACGTTGGGTTATTATCCCTATTTATTACTAATCTTCCATTAAACCAACAAAGAAGAGGGCAATTGACACTAGACCTTGTGCCTAATTTAATGGATGGAATAAAAAATTATCAAATTGCTCTAGCAACTAGAATTTAACTAAAAATAATATTTCTAAAGGCAAGGAAAATAACTTGATGCACCATAGGTGAGACACAAATGATTATCGGTGCCAGTTACTTCAAAATAAAATCTGCATCGAATAAGAGATACACCCCTTGAAGAGACACAAATGATCATTCCTTTCGTCTAAATCTACATGGACAAAATTACAATCATTTGTTAATTATACAAAACGCAAAAAAAAAATCTCAATTCACAAAAAATAAATAATACTCAATTACACAAAAAATAAATATTACTCAAATTATCACAGATTTAAGAGCAATTTGAGAGAGGGAAAGAGAGCAAATTGGGAAAGAGATGGTGTGGTGCAAAGACAAAAGAGGGGTTGGTGGTAGAGAAAGACAAAGGAGGTCGAGGCTTGGCAATGGGCCGAGTGGATTGGGGTCGGGTCGAGTTTGTTGGTCGGGAACGGGGTTGTGGTCAGGTTGGTGGGGAGAGATAGAGAGAGAGCAGATTGGTGGGGAAAGTGTGTGGAGATAGAGCGAGGGATCCGACGGTCGACAGAGAGAGCAGACTGAGGGAGAGAGAAGGGGTCGGTGGTCGGCACGAAGAGAGCAAACTGAGTGAGAGAGGGAGAAGGGAACTTGGCGGAGGTGGGCAATGGGGCTGAGAGGGGGTCAGCGAGCTCAATCGGCAGCTGCGAGAGGAGTCAAGGTCGGGGTCGGGGCACGAGTGAGAGAGAACGAGAGTGAGAGTAGTGGTAAATGTGAGAGGAAGGGAGTAAATGTGAAAGTGGGACCCACTCATATAAGAGACCCACTACAAGTGATCTAAGTCTGGGGTTGGCAACTCTAGAAAAAGAAAAATACTACATGCTGCTTTGCACGGGGTGCCAATAGTGGACAAAGAAAAAACTATGAAAATGTTCGGGTTGACAACCCCAAACAAGAAAATAACAAAAACAATTGAATTTCTTTGTCGGAGTCGACAACCCCAAACAAAGAAAAAAGCTTCTTCTCTGGTTTTTTTTTTTTTTTTTGCCGATTTGGCAACCGGACAAAGAACACTTGGGGGGAAAAAAAACCAAGTGTGCTTTGTCCGGATTGCCAACCCTGGACAGAGAAAAACGTAAAAAAAATAAGAAGTCTTTGTCCTGAGTTGGTGATCTCGGACAAAGGACCTGATAGCAAAAAAGATATAATCTTCATGCGGGGGTTGTCAACTCCGGACGAAAAAAAACTGATCTCTGCCAATGCGGGCGCAACACTGGCAGGGCGAAACGCCACGCAGCCGTCATGGCGTGTCAAGGTCAGTTTTTGAAAATATATTTGAGAGAGGTCGATTTTAAAAATGAATTATTTTGAAAAATTGCCCATATTTTAACTAGGTAAGAGTACTTGAAAGTCAAGTTACTAACCTGCCTAACTTTTAATCCTTCTTTTCGTAATCATTTGAAATCATACTGACATGATCTCTATCACACTCCTTAAACATGAATGATAAAATACCTAACACGGAACATTAACATTAAGCCCTTGATTGTCATTTCCCTGTGAGGGCCAATATAATAAGCTGAAGCTGGGCTCACCCCCAGAAACCCAAAGCACCCAGATTGTGGACATTGAACTGAGCTGGTGGTTTCTCTAGAGTTTTAGATCCCCATGGGACTTTCAACAAGCATTTATATGAGGAAGAAAGTAGATGAAACATCGGCTAATGCTATTAGTTGAGAAGTTTGGGCATCTAATCCTGCCACTTTTCTTACATCATCATCATCACAAGCCCCACCGTCAATACTTCCCTCTTTCAGGCTTAGTCGTCACCAAAAGCAGCCATTAATCTTTGACTAAGATGTGATGTTGAGCCTCAGGCCCATTGTTTTCTTTGTTATCTTGTGGCGTCGAGACATAAACTAATAGCCCACTAACAAATCAATGGATGACTCATCAAGAACAAGTATTGAAG